>PVLC010013033.1:0-12549 GCA_004027655.1 Graphiurus murinus | reverse complement strand
AGAGGGAATCGGGGAAGGGGTCAAATGAGAATTTTGTGCAAATATGTTGTTAACAATTTGTACTTAACAAAGATGTATGCTATATTGCACGAATTACTACAATAAAAATTAAAAAATAAATAAATAAATAACTTTATAATGCCTTAGAAAGAGCTTAGTGATTATGGCAAAAAAAGTAGACTAGAATAATGGAAATTAGGAAATTTTGGGTCAGGGTACAGGGCAGGTTATAGTATCAAGAGAGGAAAATGCTGTGCTTATGCCTTGGCTTTACTATTCACTAGCTACATGACCTCATTTTCTAAGGCACCTCTGCAAAATTAGATATTTGAGAGAGATTTACTCTGGGGTGCTTATAACTATAATATCCCATGACTTTGTCAATGCTAAACAGCTCTTACAAAAAGGATGAATCAGTGATATTATGGCTTGTTACAATCTAGGAATACAAATGGGGCATCAGATTAGTACAAAGATATTCCAGCTTTGACAATGTATGAACAGACAACTTTTGTTTCTGTTTGATATTCAGTACTAATTTAATTCCTTACTCTGAATCACACATTTGAAAAGTTTAACTGTCATAGAATATCTTTAGAAATTAAAATAATATGATAAAAATAAAATAATAGTAAATAGAAACAATATCACTTCAGGAAATGAATAAAATACTATTTTAAAATGTTGTGTAATACAATGTTGTATTTATGATGTTATGTAATGCCAGGTTTGCTTGCTTTTCTGGAATACAAAATTGAAGTATAAGCACTACTAGATTTTCATATTTGAGCTTAATGTGTTGGATGTACTGCCTGTCTATAATTTTCCAGGTGGTTCTTCAAACTGAAGCTTAACTACTTAAGAATTTCAAAAATGACAAATAGCTCTTTGAAGTTGACTTTTGTGTGTGCTTCAGAGAAACACAAGATGGAACATAAATAAAAACAACTCACAGAGACAAGGTTTAAGATCTGACATTTCTAAGAAGCAGGTTTCTTCTGTCCTCAGGGAGATAAACAAAACTATCGAAAACTCCATTAGGTATATTTATAGTCCAAGTTTAATGTCCAGGATGTAAACTAAGATGCCTGACTGCCAGCCATCAGCTTTGGGATGGAAGAAAACAGCTTCTTAAAAGTGAATGTGTTCATCCTTTTCTCATCCATATTCCAAAGACATGGCAGCTTTATCTTTATATCATGCAGGGGAGCTTTCTTTTAGGTTATTTTCCGTAACAATTTTTATTTTTGTATGTGAAACATTGTCTGGGGGAAATTTGCTTCCTGTTTGTCTTTATACTTCTTCTTGTATATGGGGAAGCTAAATAAAAAAAACAGTTCAAAACTTTGCATGGCTCCTCAAATGGAAAAGATACATGTGACTCAGTAACTGATCCAGAAAAAATACACCAATGAGTTGTCCTAGGAAGAGCCATTGTTACTACTGGAATTTCCACAAGCAGCAAAGGGTATCAGATAAGATGTCTCAAAGACTGATGTGGTTTCATGAAGTATATGAAAAAGGCTTTTTTATATAACCACAAAGAGTCAAACTTGCATATCTTATGAATGGAATGTCTGTTTCATTCTAAAGTTCAGGTTGAAGCCTGAATCCTCAGTGTGGCTGTATTTAGTTAATTAAGATTATGTGAGGTCATAAATGTGGGCTATGAACTAATTGGATAAATGCTCTTATAAATGATACATCAGAAAGAAGTGTGTGACATGTATCTCCTCTCTCTCTCCCTCCCTCCCTCCCTTCCACCCTCCATGTAAAGAGGAGTCATGTGTCTGTACTGCAAGATGTCTCTCATGTATAAGCCAAGAAAAGAGGCCTCAGAATGAAACCTACCCTTTGAGCACTTTAATCTTAATATCCAACCTCCAAAACTGTGAGATAATAAATTTCTGTTGTTGAAAGCTACCCAATCTGTCATATTTTGCTATAATATCCAAAACAGACTAATGAAATATTAAAAACATAGGAAGAACAATTTCAATTATATATAATTAAAGCTTTTTTCTTGTGGGAGGATTTGGGGATTGAGCACAGTGTATAACTCCAGCCCCATTTTATTCTTTTATTTTGAAAAAGGGTCTCATTAAGTTGCTGAGGTTGGCCTTGAACCAGTGATCTTCCTGTACTTCAAACTCCCAAGTACTGGGATTATAAGCCTTAGCTATCACACCTGGCTAAAACTTTTTAACAATATTTTATCTTAGTAAACTTGACTAATTTGAAGAAAATACTAAGTTCACTGTAATTAGAAGTTTAAAAAGTTCAATAATTCCTTAAGTGAGTTTATGTCATACATGACATTCAGGCATAAAAAATAATTGAGTTTAAATATAAAGTGTAGAATTCTATTTCAAACTTAGATAAAAGTCTTTGATTGTATGGGCTGCACTAGCAATGCTGATATTTATATGAGAAATGTTATTTATTGCAATTGTGTAATTTTAAGAAAAAGTGAGTAATGAATGAAAAGCCATGAATTCTATTATTGATGGAATATAGACTACAGCAGAGGGGTCAGGATAGATACTGAAATATGAAAAGAAACTATATTTGGTAGTAGAAGCAGGAAATCTATGAGTTTTCTAACTAGCAAATAGTAATAATGATGGCTGTAAAAATTATTCTCATTTTGCTTTCTCATGTAAACCTATATATTTTTTTCTATTTATTTATTTATTTGTGTGGGTTTGTGTGCATTTACTGAAAATGATTATTTAAGAAAGAGATTAGAAGTGGGAATGTAGCTGAATGGTAGAGTACTTAAGTCACCAGCACCACAAAGAAAAATGGAGTCAGGAGCAGGGAGTGATGGCGAACTTTTGAAATCCCAGTACTTAGGAGGCTGAGACTGGAGGATCGCAGGTTTGAAGCCAACCTCAGCTACTTAGTGAGGCCCTCACAATTTAGTGAAACCCTGTCCCTTAAGATCAATCCCCAGTACCAGTTAAAAAAAAATGGGGCTAAGCCGTGCATGGTGGCGCACGCTTGTAATCCCAGCATTTGGGAGACTGAGACCAGAGGATCCGGGTTCGCGGCCAGCCTCAGTTACCTAGTGAGGCACTCCACAACTTAGTGAGACTCGGTTTCAAAATAAAAGAATAAAAAAAATAGGGCTGGGGGTATAGCTCAGGGGTAGAATGCCCCTGAATTCAATCCCCAGTACTGCAAAAAAAAAAAAATGGGGCTGCCCAGGGTCGGATGTGTGCACACTTGCAAGTGCCTCACTTGTGCTATTTTTGAGGGTCCCTGGAAAGCAGCCTACTGTGTGTCCTATCTCAGGGTAAAAAGCCTATGAAAGGAAATCCTGTTTCTAGAGGACATTAATCACAGTCCAGGCTGCTTCAGCCAATCCCACTTTTAACCCAGGAAATTTCATTCCCTGCACTGTTTACAGTTATTCTTGAGAGGTATAAGCATGAAAGGAGAGAACATGGTTGCTGCGAAACCATCCAGATTTCTTTACTGCACCTAGAAGTAGAAATAAAATTCATTGATGTGGAAGATATCTCTCCATTATTAAGGAAACAATACAAAAGAATGATCCCCCCCCCCACACACATCAATTGAATGCCTTTTAGGTAGGCAAAGGTAAAACTCAAATTTTAGGTTTAATAGTCTAAAGAGGTTGACAAAGGAAGAGTAAAATTGTTCTCTGTATGTAACATGATTGTTTTGCTTGTCTCTCACTGTAAATTCCATAGGATTTTGCTATACTTTATCTTATAGTCCTCAACACAATATTTAGCACTTGTCATCTGCTCAATAAATTCTCATCGACTTGAACTAAGTACATTGATGTTAACTGATGTAGTGTCCAATAAAGAGCAACATTGACTCATTGCATATTTCTAAAAGTATATGTTTGCATTACCATATGATATAAAAAGCCACAGATACACTCCTAATATATCAAACTTAAAGATTTGCACAAGAGGATAAAGTGTTTACTTAAAACCAAAAGATGATTTTCATATTTTAGTTGAAAGTTTTTGGAAAAACCACATTCTTGGCAGTAACTCTTTGTTCATCTACTATATGTTAAACATGGTCCTAAAGAGTTATAAATATCAGCATACTTCATCTTGTATAAATATCATCACACTTCATCTTATAAACACCATTATTTCCATTTACAGGTGAGTAATTGAAACTCAGATAATTTAAGAAACTATCAAGATGCTGCCATATTATGGTTAAATATAGAATGTCCCTTGAAGAGCTCATGTATTAATGTTCAAAGTTGATGTAATCAAGTCATGAGGGTTGTGATCTCATCCGTGATAATTTTATTGTGATTGATTTACTGAGTGGTAACCTAGGCAGGTGGGTGTGGCTTGAGAAGGTTTTTTCCAAGGAATGGGGTCTCAGGGACTGTGCTTTTGTCTTTGAATACCCTTGATGGATTTCTGCCTCTGGCCTCCATGTGAGATCAGAGCCTTTGTATTCATATATTCTCTCTCTTTCTCTCTCTCTCTCTCTCTCTCTCCTCCATGCCATGCCCTGGGTTCCAGGAACACAGCCTCTCATGAGCTGAACTCCAAAATCTCCAAAAACTGTGAGCAAATAAATCTTCCTCTAAATTATATGGTCATTTGTTCTGGATTATAGCAGTGAGGAGGGTGACTGAGATGTTTTGATTAGCAATATCATGCAGTTTGGGCTGATAATGAAAATATGGATTAGAATTTGGGGAGAAACACATTTCTTCTTTTTCTATGTAAAATACTCAATGTCTCTTCTAATTTATATTCAAAGGGAAAAATAGAATAGCACATCGGATTTTTAAACCATTTTTGTCCCATTTTTGTATTTGAATATTTGTGTCGAATTCTGAATAACTGAAAAACCATTATTCTGCTTTTGTGTATTTCATATTTCTATAGAGTAATTTATCTTCAAAGTGAAATATGAAAGAGATATCTCAGAAATTTGGATCACTATTCTTTTTCCAGTTATTTATTCCCTAACAGATGTTTTCAAAAATTTAAAACTGACCTCATCAACCTCATTAATATTAGTATTTCAGAAATTGCTTGCCTTTAATATAGCTAAGGCTAGAGCACTGCTAATTGCTATGTTATGCAAAATTGCTAGGTACTACAAAATCTGTCCAGCTTTCAGAAAATAGCAGTTTAATCAGAACCATGTCCAGGCATTTTAAAGGCAAACTCTGATCCTGTGACATTGTAACGTTTAAGATAAAGTACATGTTTTTCTCCAAATAACTTCATTCTTAAGTGTTCCCTCCCTCTCCCTTCTCCCCATATTTGTCTATATGTTTCCTTCTTATTTAAATATGAAAATAAGGTGTTGGTGACTAAACAAATATGATATTTTGTCTTACATCTTCTTACACTGAAATTTAAGAATTACAAAAAAACCTTAGAAATGCAGCTTGACTCTTTGAAATCAGAACCCTGCAATATGTCTCAATGAAGATACTATTAATTTTAGTAAGAACTCAATCACTTATTAATCATATCAATGTTAATAGTTTTCCATCTTTTTAAATCAATACAACCTTGTAATCAAGGCAAAGCTGTCTTCTATAGAGTAGGTTATTTCAAATTGACTGGCAAGCCTAATCAATGATATTATATTTGACTATCTCAGTGCTGCCTTTTGTGGTGCTTCATTGATTCTTTCTTTTGTTCATTAAGAGAACACAATTGCTGCTCTCCCACTATGGACCAGGTATACTTTTAGGTTTGAAAGATAGAAAAAAATAGTCTCTGTTGTAGTGTTTAAGTGCATTTCTTGATAGTAATGAAAACAGGAACAAGCCCTATTTATTCATCCCTTGCTTCTATTATGTATCCTTATCCTAAAGCTGCTTTCATGGAATTAAACAGACCTCAGTAGGCATTCTTGTTATTTAATTTTCTTAAATTACCCTTTGGCTGATGATAGGAGCTTTAACATGGCTAGAACCAAAGTAAATGAACTATACAAGGGTCTAGTCTGTTTGCATCTGAGTAGGCCACGCACAGCTGCAGAAGTGTAAAGGGCATGCATTTCATGTGGATGTATCTTCTGTACCTATATTTGAACCAGGCTGGTAATATGTTGAGTCAATTGCTTTCCAAGGAGGATCTTACACAGAAGGCTGTTTCACGGGCTGCTTGTAATCAATCACATGTATCAGCAAATATATTAGCTAGAAACTTCTGTTGCACACTGAATAAAGTACAACTAATTTAAACAGCTCCACATATGTTCCTGGTTGCTTCTTTATTCTTTCATTGCAGTAATCTAGCTAAAAGAGATATTTTTGATATGAATAATCCTAGTGATTAAATTTTGTATAACTTTAATGCTTATATTTAGATCAATGGGTCTTACCAGGGTTGTTTTGCTTCCTGGGGACACTAAGCGATATCAGGAAACATTTATGTTTATAATAAATGAGGGGGAAGGGCTGCTGGAATCTAGTGGAGAGAGGTCATGGATGCTGCTAAATTCTTTAAAATGAATAGGTCATTACTAGGGGGGAAAAATAATTGTATTGCCCAAATATTAATGTCATTGAGTCTGAGATTCTATAATTCCGATAGATGTGAAGGAATAGCTAAAATGGTATTTCTGACATGTGATTAATTTTTGTAGAAGACTGCCAATTTTAGAAAACAAAAATTTAAGATGTCCAGTGAAATTCAAATTTCAAATAAAGATTTCTTTTACTTTTTTTTTTTTTTTTTGCTTTTTTTTCTATAACATCATCTCTATATATGTTTGGTACAAATGTATCAAATTGGTACAAATGAACTAATTGAAACATATAAACACTCAAAGTATTTTAATTTTCTTTTTATCTTAAATTCAAATGTTACTGGGTG
This sequence comes from Graphiurus murinus, assembly GCA_004027655.1. Classification (NCBI taxonomy): domain Eukaryota; kingdom Metazoa; phylum Chordata; class Mammalia; order Rodentia; family Gliridae; genus Graphiurus; species Graphiurus murinus. Next base: position 5,695 of record PVLC010013033.1, on the reverse strand, counting down.
TCCTGCATTTTATATTGTACTTCTATTTGTGAAATGTTCAAAATCTAAAGATATTGTCTCTTTGTGGAATGGTACAAACTTTGTTTTTTTTTTATTTTTGTTTATCAACCTAGTGTGCAACATTTCCAAGTCACATATATTTTGCATAGACAAAATACAACCTGTGGTATACCTTTGAATACAAAACAATTAGTGACAAGAAAGATGGTCAATTCAAATTGGAAAAAATAAAATAAAATCCATATTTGTAAGGCAAAACAACATCTATAAAATATTCAGATAAATCTTATTCAAAACAAGTAATAGTTCTATGAATTATGGTGAATTCCATTAGAAGGAGGTTTATGAGCAGTTGAGATAGACACATTTTTACTGATTTCATCTGATAACAATGAGTATTCTGACAGTGGAGTAACCCCTCTGTGAATAATTTTATATAAAAATGCAATAGAGGATTACTATTAGTGAAACCTCAAGACCTCATTAGGTCCTAGAATAGTTGTACTTGGTACTTGATCTATGAAACAAGCATATTCACACTGAGTGAGAAATGGGCTTTACTGGTGGTTGTGATAAGACACCCTTTTCTTCCTTCAGAACTGAAATCAGATTTCTTAGACTTCCGGCAAGAAAGTTAGATCCAGATGGTTCTAAGCTAATATCTTTTGGACACTGCCCTGAAGGTTCTTCCCTCGCCCAAGATTGGGCTCCCACTTGCATCCAATGAACAGTCACATGGTATAAATCCTGACCCCATGGCAAAGTTAGGACAGTGAGAAGTGGTCCCAGCTCAATGCCCTGGGCAAATAGCCAAGATCTTTGCAGCTATGTTGCTGCCCAGCACCTCTCCTTACTTACTCTTACTTCCTTTACCTCCCCCAATGGGATTTCTCACACAATCTACTGCTTGATTTGTCCATCTTGGAATGTGACAGCCAATTTAGTATACAAACAGTTTTCTTGTTTGTTTGTTACCAGGGCCCCTGGCTGATAAAATATATAAATGTGTATAGTCTCTGCTATATGTTTTTGAGTAATATGTGCATGTGTGCATACACACACAGTTATATACAATACACACACATTGACTTTCATTTGTATATCACTAATAGAATATTTCTCTATTTCTGTGGCCTAGAAAATATTTTTGGGCAGAGCTTTGTCTTTCTGTATATATAACAGACAATGTAGTGTTTTAACTTTCATTTGCTTTTCCCATTAATCAAAACATTCTTTTTGTACATTAACTATATGTGTATATATTATAATAGGCATTATGTAAAATTCAAGTAACGTATGAACCATAGAAATAATAGTTGAGGAGAAAATATTTTCCATGTTATTGATATTATTTTTAATAGTAGTTTGTGGAAGAGTGTTAATAAGGTGCTATGATAATTTTTCTATTATTCTCATGAAATCATGTTCATTGGATAGTATCACCATTATCCTTTACAGAGGAGTAAACTTTTTTTAGGTAAGATTGATTACCTTGTCCCAGGTAACCCAAGTAAAAAGTCCTGGAATCAGTCAACCCTGGCATCCTGATCTTTTCTACTTAATCACAATGTGAACCAGGCCATCTTAACACTAAAGTTGCTACCAATCCTATACCCTATACGTTTGGATCTGAATTTTCTACTGAATTCTGAGTGTTTTTTAGGGGAGAGGGAAAGAGATGGAAGAGGATATCTGTGGATTGGAATGATAAAAGCAAACAGAATAATCTTGAAAAGGTTTAATTCTACAGACAAAAAATCAACATATAGACTATTATAAACTTACATGAGACTGCTAGAACCTCAAATTCAGTGCTGTAGCACATGAATCATGACTATGAGAAAACCTGAGGCACAGGATAGGATGCAACTAGAGATCATCCCCAATACCAAAATACAGGAGACCTGAAGGGCTTTAGTAGAAATAATTAAAGGATAAAGCTGGCTGCAGTGGTCCACACCTGTAATCACAGGACTTGGAAGGCCAAAACAGGAAGATCATGAGTTTGAGATCAACTTGTGGAATTTAGCTAAATACTGCTTCAAAATAAGAGTGAATAAATTAATGAATAAATAAATTTTTAAAAATGGCTGGGGATCAGTACCAAAAAAAGGAAGGAAGGAAGGATAGAAAGAAAGAGGGAAAGGAGGAAGATGAGAGAAAAAAAGGAAAGAAGAGTACATGTACAGTGAATGTACAAATCACTCTGATCTGATCACCTGGTATGACTATGAGTCCTTTAGCATCTGGAAGTACCAGTCTTATGGATCCTCAGATTGCTACAACATAAAATGTTTCTTTGGGTTGATTACTTGAGCTTCAGACTCCTGGTAATGGTCTCTGTTTTGTGTCTAAAACTTAGAAAGGTTACACTATAGTGAGTTGGCGGTGAGGACCTGACACATGGACTTCACTTGTAGTATTTTGTCTAGTGTTGAGGACTGAGTGCACACACTGCTCCTGGCCTGAAAATGGATGCTCTGCCTTGCAGAATAGAGCCACTCCTATGCACATGGGTTGCCTCCAGGCCATAGAATTGCTGGATCAGAGAATTCTAAGTCTTAGAAAACTTATCAACTTACGATAAAATTTACTATGGTTAAAATGCAAAACTTTGGAAGGAAAGACTGATTTGTAAATGTGCTATGCCTTTAACTTAGCAATCTATTAATAAATTTCTTTTTAAAAAGCCCCATAAAAAGAAGGCTAGACCTTGAATAAATGGGGGATTTTGACTATTCGAAATCAGTAGACTGAATATTCATGATAGACAAATTCAGAAGTAGACCTTGCAGGTTCTGAAAATGGTGTGGAGAATAGTCTTAACTGGAGATTGTGCAAGTAGTTAAGACCTGAAGAGGGAGGAGGAAAGCAACTAGGTGATATATGATCAGATTATTCACTTTTGATTTTCAGAAACATTTGATGTGGTTGGATAATAGGGATCGAAAACTGTTACTGGAAAGATAAGCATCCTGATGCAATGGAGCTATAGAAAAATGTCATTGATCTTCTCAGAAGAACAGTCAGGATATATCAACTTGGAATGTCCACATACTTGAGAAACTATCCAATAGTTATAAAGAGCATGCAATATTTCAAATGTTAAAAAAATTGTCATATTCTTTTAGTTTCAAATTCTAATTTTTATGTCATTGTCTTAAGAAAATTACTATTCAAGCAAATAAAATTGACTCTAATATGAGGTGTAGTAGAAACTGCATAAAACAGAACATGCCTCTGTTTAATCACTCTTCAAAGATAGATCAGAAGAAGACCTAGTATTTGGTTGTTTAAGGTTCTGAGATATTTCTACTTTCTCCAAAATGTCAAAAATGTAGCTGTTCAGTATTTTCTGACATGCTGAATGTTTCAAGAGATTTATTTTTTGCTTCATGGTTATGAAAAGATAGATGACTACATATTTTCCAATAGTGCCTATTAAAATTAGGCTCCAATAATGTTAGATAAAAGTTTTCTTTCGTTTTATCACAAAAGCAACAGACTTGAGGTGAAGAATTTATCCAGGTTATGCTTCAGGGCTATGATATAACTTTCTTTAACACAGTTTAGTGTTATAAACTTATACTGTATCTATATAATTTGATTACTTTCTTTTCAGGTGGAAGCTGTACAAGACTTTTTTATTGTCTTAATTGACCAGTTTATTATTTTACATAGATAATTCAAAATTACACACCTTTTCTTAACTATTCTTACTTTTCATAGATTTAAACAATCACTATTTACACTTTATTTATTCTTGACTGCTTTAATATTGGTGCACTTCTGTAATCATAGTACTTGGGAGGTTAAGACAGGACGATTGCAGGTTTGAGGACAGCCTCAGCATGTGGTGAGACTCTCAAAGACCTAGTGAGACCCTGCTTCAAGATAAAAATGAAAGAATGCTGGGCATGTGTCACTCAGAGGGAGAACGCAACTGGGTTCAATCCCCAGTACCAGCAAATAAATAAATAAATAAATAAATAAATAAATAAAATAATTTAAAAAAAAGAAGACCGTATACATATTTCATGTGATGACCTTGGCACACACAGGCCTATAACTATTGGTCACACATCATCTGAAGGCCCGCAAGATGCTCAGTGCTCACCACACCCTGTGCAGTTCTTGGGGTAGATGTTGTGGTGAATTGTTTACCAAATCTCTGAAATTTTCACTTGGGTAAGTGTGTTCCACACAGTCTTACTAATTCCCCACCTTTCATCCTATCCAAATTTCCTTCCCTTCAGTCTTGTCATCCAGATTCTAACTTATGCAAAATGACTTCCCACATCACTTTTATAAGAAGACATTCTTCATTTGCATCCCACTCAATCCTACAGTACTTTGGACATTTATTGTACTATTATTGCAAGTTCACAATATTTGATTAGCAACTGATAATTTCTTACCACCTCTGCTAACTTTTGAGAACCTATGATATTGGGGGGAGAGAGGAAACAGTAGTGGGGAAACATGGGCCACAGATTTTAGATTTATAACTGGGCTTTAAACACCTGACTTAAATGTCCTAGTCTATTAATACATATTTATAAACCAGTTTTGTATCCAGAATACATATATATGTGTATATTTTTTCTTTTTATTTATTTATTTTTAATTGTAATAATTCGTGCTTTGTATATATACATTTTTGTTAGGTACAAATTGATATAGACAAATGTGCACACATTTCTCATCTGACCCTTTCCCCAATTACCACCCCGCTCCCTCACCCTCCCTCCCTCTCAAGTTCAGTTCAGTGAGTGATCTTGATATAATTGTGTAAGTACATCATGTGCCTTAGGATGCTCCCCCCCCCCACGCCCCGTCCAATCCCTTCAGTTAAAACAACTTCTTTGCTTGTCGAGGATCTCTCCTTTTCATCTGGAGACCCTCTTATGCCCCATCTTCTCCCTAGCATCCGCATATTAGGGAGAACATACGCTTCTTTACTCTTTGTGACTGGCTAAAATCACTTAACATAATGTTTTCCAGTTGCATCCATTTCCCTGCAAAGAACATGATTTTGTTCTTCTTTATGGCTGAGTAAAATTCCATTGTGTATGTATCCCATAGTTTTGTAATCCATTCATCTGTGGATGGACATCTTGGCTGCTTCCACAGTTTGGCTATTGTGAATTGGGCCGCTATAAACATTGATACACATGCATCGGTCTGATAGTTTGGTTTCCATTCTTTTGGGTATATACCCAGTAGTGGAATTGCTGGGTCATATGGGAGATTCACTCCCGTTCGTCTGAGGATCCTCCATACTGTATTCCACAGTGGTTGCACAAGTTTGCACTCCCACCAACAATGTATTAGGGTTCCCACTTCCCCACACTCTCGCCAGCAGGTGTTGTTGTTCGTGTTTTTTATGATTGCCATTCTGATTGGAGTTAGGTGAAATCTCAGGGTAGTTTTGATCTGCATCTCCCTGATTGCCAATGATGTGGAACATTTCCTCATACATTTATTGGCCATTTTTATTTCTTCTTTTGTGAAGTGTCTATTTAGATCCTTTGCCCATTTTTTGATTGGGTTATTTGCTTTCTTAGTTGCAATTTTCTTGAGTTCTTTGTATATCCTAGATATTAGACCTCTATCTGAAGTGTAACTGGCAAAAATTTTCTCCCACTCTGTAGGCTCTCTGTTGAGGTTCTTGATAGTTTCCTTTGCTCTGCAG
>PVLC010013032.1:0-42673 GCA_004027655.1 Graphiurus murinus | reverse complement strand
AAAAAAAAAAAAAAAAAAAAAAAAAAAAGAAGAAGCATGTTATCCAGGTGTGGTGGTACACACCTGTAATCCCAGTTCTTGGGAGGCTGAAACAGAAGGATTACAGATTCGCAGCCAACCTCAACAACTTGGCAAGGCCCTCAGGAACTTCATAATACTTTCTTTCAAAAAAAAAAAAAAAATAGGTCTGAGGATGTAGCTCAGAGGTAGAATGCTCCTGGATTCAATGCCTAGTAAAACACACACACGCACGCACACACACACACGTGCGCGTGCGCACACACACGCACACAAGCATGTTTCTATTTAAGTAGACTTTTTGGGTTGCTTACTAAAAAAATGAACGTTAAATAATTGCCGAAAATTATTCCATATAGAGATGGTAAAGAAAGAATTGACCTAAGTATAGTCTAAAAACAGTCACTAATATCCACTGATTCACTGCTTCTTTAAGTTTGAGCTTCTTTCAGGACTAAATTATTCCTAGATAATTCATGCTAAATTCATTACTAAGACCAAAATATTAGGTGATTGCCATAGGCTGAAAGTTTGTATCTCTCCAAAAGTCATTTTTTTAAATCCTCCTCCCAAGGTGATAGTATCAATGCTGGGAATGTGGCTCAGTGGTAGAGCACTTGACAAGGTGGTGGTATTAGAAAAGGGGGCTTTGGGAAGGTGGCTATGTCACAAAAGCAGCACCTTGATGACTGAAATTAATGACATTATAAAAGAGGCCCCAGAGAGCTGCTTTGTCCCTTTCATCAGGTGAGGATACAGTAAGAAAGCACCATCTTTGAACCAGGAAGAGGGCCATTGCCAGACTTTGAATTTGCCAGTTCCTCAAGAACTGTGGGAAATGAATTTCTGTGCATATAAGCCATTCACCTTATGGTATTTTGCTAAATCAACCCAAACTGACTAAGGCAGAGATTTACTGGGTTGAATAGTTTCCTTTTGAAATTTATGGGAACCTGGAACTTGCAAATGTGGCATTATTTGGAAATAAGGCCTCTGCAGATATAATGAAATGAAGATAATGTTGTTCTTGATTAGGATGAGTCCTGATCCCATAACTAGTGTCATAACAAGAGTAAAGTTTAAACTTGGAGACAGGGACAGGGAAAATGCCATGTGAATACAGAGAAATAAGACTGGAACAATGCATCTCTGAGTCAAAATATGCCAAGATTGCTGGCAAATGCCAGGAGCTAGAAAAGAGAAAAGAGTCTAAGAATAGATTCTCTCAGAGCCTTCAGAAGAAACCAGTATGGCTAACAGCTTGATTTCAGACTGCTAACCTCCAGAACTGGGAGAGAAACAATATCTGTTGTCTTGAGTCAGACAGTTTACGAAAAGCCCCAGGAAACTAATACAGGAGAGATGTATAGTTATGATGAAATTGCTAGGGCCTTCACTTTTAATGTCAGATTTGCTTTACTTGCTTCTCTAAGAAAAAGCCTTAGTTACTTTTATAATTCCCCTAAGATTTTTTAATTTATTTTTATTTGTAAAAAAACACAAAAAATGTAGATGATGTTATGATGTTGACCTATATAAAATCCTATCCTGCCGGGCATGGTGGCGCACACTTGTAATCCAGCCTTCGGGAGGCTGAGACCGGAGGATCCAGGTTTGTGGCCAGCCTCAGCTACCTAGTGAGGCACTCTGCAACTTGGTGAGACTCGGTTTCAAAATAAAGAATAAAAAATAGGGCTAGGGGTGTAGCTCGGAGGTAGAATGCCCCTGAGTTCAATCCCTAGTACCACAAAAAAAAAAAAAAAAAAATCCTATCCTAGTATTTTATTAAATCAGAAGTGCTTTTATTTTTTTTTTTTTTACAGTTCTTCATAATCTTTCCAAAAGAAAGGTTTCTTACATGGTCCAATAAATTTAAATTGAATAGTACCTAAGGTAAGATTAAATATCCCTGAACTTTATAAAAAGACTTAAAGTTCTACAATTTCCTACATGGAACTTACAATTATTTTGAAAAAATGGAAATTATGAAACAATAAAAGATGACTTATTTTATCACATCATAAAAATATGGTAAAAGCACTTTCAGCTAGCCCACAACTTTATAAAATAATCAGTATGTTAGAAATGTAGCCAAAACCAAAATAAACCAACAGAATATCTCCTTGACTGGGTAGCTAGTGTAATTGCAAACAATACTGTGATGTTTGTGATGGATATTCTTTAACCAACTAAATTTGCTACATACAGAGAAAGGCATACTTGAAGGAAGGTAGGCGCCATAAAAAAAAAATGCATCCTTTCTTATTGATGTCATTGTTCAGTTTGAAAGTTTAGGGGAGGAAGGAGACAGGAGATGGCTCAACAGCAGTACAGGCTTTATTGGAATAAAACCTGCAGAGGGAGTCTCCAGGAAAGGTTGGAGCCCTGTGTCTCCTTACAGACTAGAAGTATATATAGGTTGTTTAAGAAGAAATTCTACAGGGAGGGAGAGAGGTAGTTAACTATTACCAAGGGAGATTGTTAAGGGAAGATTCTACAGAGTGGGGGAAATGATGGTTAACTATTGCCAAGAGGCAGTTGTTACATCAAGGTTAAAGCAGGGTAATGGTGCTTTCCCATAAGCAGAGGAATCTGATAAGCAAGAAGTTTATTAGGCAAATCTTAGGCAAGACACCTAGGACATTTCTGGAAGCAGGGGGAAGGGTATACTGAGCAAGACTTGAAAATTTCTGGTCAAGACTTTTGTTTGAGGCTCTAACACAGTTCATATAGAAGAAATATTTTGGGTGGTTCTTGTTATCATTAAACATAGGTAAAAATTGCCCTTTATAAGTCTGTATGCCTTAAATTCATAATCTGTGAATTTTAGTACATTAACATGTATTCCTTTTTTAAAAAATAAATTGGGCCAAGTGTGGTGGTACACACCTATAATCCCAGTACTTTTTGGCTGAAACAGGAGGATTGCAGTTCTGAGCAAAGCGATCAATAACTTAGCGGGACCCTGTAGCACAATTAAAAAAAAATAATAAGGCTAGAGATGTAGTAAAACTCTAAGGCTAGAGTGGTAAAAACGTACCTGGGTTCAATCTCCAGTACGATCAAAAATAGAAAAAATAAAAAATTGTATTAGGGTTTAAATTCACCTACATGTAATCGCAACCCTAGCGTGTGCTATGTTGCTACTGAAGAACTAAGAAAACTAGCACATTGTAAAGTTTTCCAAAAATTAAACAAAGATACAAATTGCTTTCTATAGTTATTTCACAGAAAAATTACCAGCAACTTCTAAAAAATGTTTTAGAAAAGTATTTTTTTGGCAAATAAAAGGTCAGCGTGGCACACACCTGTAATCCAAACAATTTAGGAGGCTGGAGCAGGAGGATCATAAGTTTAAAACCAACCTGGGCACTTTAGGGAGATCCTGTCTCAAAATAAAAAGAAGTAGAGAGATAGCTCAGTTTTAGGCACTCCTAGGTTCAATCCCTTGTACCACAAAAATAGAAAACTACAAATAATAGATATTTTAGAAACTTAAGTTTTAAAGAAATTTACTTTCAATATATGTAAAACTGCAATAATGCATTTCAACTGTTTCTTTGACTTAAAAATAAAATATATCATAACAGAAGACAAATATTTCATAAGAAAACCTAAATTCTAGTTGCAAAGTTTCCAAACAATTATAACTAACTTTTAAAAATTCTATTTTGAAGTATAATAAAGATATTAAATATTTTGTGTTACTTTCACATTTCACATGTAAAGTGAGTTCTAGTTCCACAGACCTATAGTTCTAGGAAAACAGGAACAAAAGTCTTACAATAAGGTGCTCATTAAGCCTGAGAATCTCTGAAAAAAGTGGTTGGTTAGTTGGTTGGTGGTTGCCTTGTCTTTATAAGAAATAATAATTTTAGGCTTTTGATTTTTTTTAACTATAGTTACTGCTTTTAGGAGCCATCTCACTTTTGAAGTCATCACAAATTGAAACTAGACCATGTAGTTCAGTAGTCCCTAAGTCCCATCCTCAGGTTTAATTATTTGCTAAGACAATTCACAGAATTGAGAAACTATTATACACATGTTATTTTTTGTTATGGCAAAAAGATTCAAATGACAATCAGCAGAGAGGAAAGACACATTGGGCACCTAGCCGGAGCTTCTACTTACCCTCTCTTGGCGAAGTCATATGTATGGCATCATGTAGGGAGTATTAACAACCAGGGGTGTTCATTCAAGCCTTGAAGTCCAGATATGTTTGTTTTGTAATGCTGATCAAGTAGGCAAGGCTGACTGACCATGTCCTTAGTACCTAGTCCCTCTAGAGGACAAGCTACCACGTGGCCCATGGGTTCCCTATAAATCACATCCTTAACATAGACTATCTGGCAAGGCCTCTGCCCTCTAAATAAACACCCTTATCAGGCAGGATATTTCAATGCATTAGGCATTGCCTTCCAGGAACAGTGACAAGGGCCAAGCTTTAATATGCAGGGTGCAGATAACCCAGACTTGCTGAGTTAGATGTCCGAAAAGAGGATATTGTTAAAATCATTTTTATTGTAAGAGATCAATTTATACTATATGAAATAATTTCACAGACAGATAAATTTATGTAAGAAATATAAACTACCAAACTAAAAATAATACATTTGAAAAACTTTGGAGACATAGAGGGAAAAAATGTCATTTATTTGTCTTAGTTGCATCCTATGGAAATTGTCTGAAATTTTATTCCAAATATCTCAAACCAAGATGAATAGTAAATTCTTGCAAAAATGTACTGACCTAATTCACCAGTTTGTATAAATAAATTAACAAATGGTTAAATATTAATGCTAATGTTAATTACAATGTCACATGGTAATAAAAAGAACAATAAGGTGAACATAGAATGAAACAGAATGAATCACTTCTGCTCCCAGAATAAACAAAAGAAAAGGCAGACTAAGAAAGACATGCAATCATTTCTTTTCAGCATATAAATTATAGGCACATAGCTTGATATCTGCCAAAGGCCAAATCAAAGCAATCTCATAGACAATCTCATTAGAAGGACCTTCAGATATCGTAGGAACCACAAAGGTCACTGTCCTGCAGTTTGCACATGATGTCCTAAATTTGCACTTCTCTTACTATTTCTCAGAACAGCATTCAAGATTTCAGTCCTGAGAGGAATATCAATTATATCTTTAAGAACTCACTTCTGTATAATAAAGATGCCTTCATAGTTTAGAAAAATAACAAGGGGTGTATTTCTTAATTCCTTCTCCATAATTTCTTTTTGATGTTATAGGTCCTAAAATCTGAAGAAATTTTATTGCACTTACTCAAGTCTAATTTATAAAAAAACACATAGTAAGCCGGGGGTGGTGGCGCACGCTTGTAATTTCAGCATTCGGGAGACTGAGACCGGAGGATCCAGGTTCGCGGCCAGCCTCAGCTACCTAGTGAGGCACTCTGAAACTTAGTGAGACTCAGTTTCAAAATAAAGAATAAAAAATAGGGCTGGGGGTATAGCTCGGAGGGTATGCCTCTGAGTTCAATCCCTAGTACCGCAAAAAAAAAAAAAAAAAAAAAAAAAAAAAAAAAACCCACATAGTTGACTGTAGTTATAAAATATTTTGGCCAGATGGGGTGGCGCACTCTTGTAATCCCAGTAGTGGAGAACCTGAGAAAGGACGGTCACAGGTTTATGGCCAACCTCAGCTACTTAGTGAGGTCCTCTACAACTTAGTGAGACCCTGTTTCAGAATAAAATAAAATATTTTGAATATCTTTATGCAAAAATCTTTATTCTGAAAAAAATTATTTAGCCGAGAAGTTTTCCCAGTTAGTCACTAACAAAAGAGATGTTTCTTTAAAAATAATTATGACCTGTGTGCAGTGGCACACACCTGTAATTCTTGTGGTTGGAGAGCTAAGACAAGAGGATTGCAGGTTCAAGGCTGGCATCAGAAACCTAGTGAGATCCTCAGCAACTTAGGAAGAACCTACTTTAGAATTCAAAAAAATAAAAGAGGCTGGAGTTATAGCTCAGAGGTAGAATGCTCAGAATCTCTCCATTCCCAGTACTAACTAAATAGTAATAATAATAATTAAATGGGCTTATGACTGGTTCTGGTGATTATTTGTTAATATAGCCACAGAAAAAAGTAATATTTTTATATAACCACCAGAATACATCTTTTTTTTTTCTCGTACATTGTAAGCATACATCTTTGTTAGGTACAAATTGATAACGTTATATGTGCTCACAATTCTCATTTAACCCCTTCCCCAAATTCCCACCCCGCTCCCTCGCCCTCCCTCCCTCTCAAGTTCAGTTTAGTGAGTGACCTTGATATACATTAGTGTGCCCCCCCCTCCAACCCCTTCGGTTAAATCAACTTCTTTCCTTTTGAGGGTCTCTCCTTTTTCATCTGGAGACCCTTCTTATGCCTCATCTTCTCCCTAGCATCCGCATATTAAGGAGAACATATGTGTCTTTACTCTTTGTGACTGGCTAATCTCACTTAACATGTTTTCCAGTTGCCTCCATTTCCCTGCAAATAACATGATTTTGTTCTTCTTTATGGCTGAGTAAAATTCCATTGTGTACATATCCCATAGTTTTGTAATCCAGTCATCTGTCGATGGACATCTTGGCTGGTTCCATAGTTTGGCTATTGTGAATTGTGCAGCTATAAACATAGATGCACATACGTCAGTCTGATAGTTTGGTTTCCATTCCTTTGGGTAGATACCCAAAAGTGGTATTGCTGGATCATATGGTAAGTTCATTCCCATATGTCTGAGGATCCTCCATACTGTTTTCCACAGTTGTTGCACTAGTTTGCAATCCCACCAACAGTGTATTAGAGTTCCCACTTCTCCACATCCTCGCCGGCAGTTGTTGTTGTTCATGTTTTTTATGATTGCCATTCTGACTGGAGTTAGGTGAAATCTCAAGGTAGTTTTGATTTGCATCTCTCTGATTGCTAATGATGTGGAACATTTCCTCATACATTTATTGGCCATTTGTATTTCTTCTTTTGTGAAGTGTCTATTTAGATCCTTTGCCCATTTTTTTGATTGGGTTATTTGCTTTCTTAGCTGTGATTTTCTTGAGTTCTTTGTATAGCCTAGATATTAGACCTCTATCCTAAGAGTAACTGGCAAAAATCTTCTCCCACTCTGTAGGCTCTCTGTTGAGGGTCTTGATAGTTTCCTGTGCTGCACAAAAGCTCTTCAGTTTAATGCAATCCCATGTATTGATCTTCCTTTGAGTTGCTTGTGCTTTGGAGGTCTTGTTGAGAAAGTTTTTACCTGTGCCTATGTGTTCAAGTGTTGGTCCTATGCCCTCTTCAAGTAGCTGCAAGGTCTCTGGCCTAACTTCCAGGTCTTTAATCCACCTTGAGTTGACTCTTGTGCAGGGTGAGAAAGTGGGGTTTATTTCCAGTTTCCTACATATGGTTAACCAGTTTTGCCAACACCATTTGTTAAAGAGGCTATCTTTTTTCCAGTGTATGTTTTTGGCTCCTTTGTCAAAAATCAGTTGACTGTAAGCCTGTGGGTCTGTTTCTGAATCTTCTATTCTGCTCCATTGGTCTATGTGTCTGTTTTTGTGCCAATACAAAGCTGTTTTTATTACTGTGGCTTTGTAGTAGAGTTTGAAGTCAGGTATTGTGATACCTCCTGCGTAGTTCTTGTTGCTAAGAACTACTTTGGCTATCCTGGGCTTTTTGTTTTTCCAGATGAATTTAAGGACTGATTTTTCTATGTCTGTGAGGAGTGCCCCTGGTAATTTCATGGGTATTGCATTGAATCTGTAGATCAGTTTTGGGAGGATGGCCATTTTGATGATATTTATTCTGCCTATCCAAGAGCATGGTAGATCCTTCCATCTTTTAAGGTCTTCATCGATTTCTTTCTTCAACTTTTTATAGTTTTCCTTATAGAAGTCTTTTACCTCCTTGGTTAGGTTTATCCCTAAGTATTTTATTTTTCGGGGTGCTATTGTGAGTGGAATTGTTTTCTGGATTTCTTTTTCAGTGGATTTATGGTTGGCATATAGGAAAGCTTCTGATTTTTTAAGGTTGATTTTGTATCCAGACACTTTGCTGAATTTGTTGATCAGTTCTATGAGTTTTTTGGTTGAGTTTATTGGGTCTTCTACGTATAATATCATGTTGTCTGCAAAAAGGGATAGTTTTAGTTCTTCTTTCCCTATCTTTACCCCTTTGATTTCCTTCTCTTGCCTTATTGCTCTGGCTAGAGTCTCAAGTACTATATTGAACAGAAGAGATGATAATGGACATCCTTGTCTTGTTCCTGTTTTTAGTGAGAACTCTTGCAGTTTCTCTCTATTTAATATGATATTGGCCGTGGGCTTATTGTATATTGCCTTTATGATTATTTGTTAATATAGCCACAGAAAAAAGTAATATTTTTTTATATAACCACCAGAACACCAGAATACATCTTTTTTTTTTTTTTTTTTTTTTTTTTTTTTTTTTTTTGTGGTACTGGGGATTGAACTCAGGGGCATTCTACCTCCAAGCTACACCCCCAGCCCTATTTTTTATTCTTTATTTTGAAACCAAGTCTCACCAAGTTGCAGAGTGCCTCACTAGGTAGCTGAGGCTGGCCACGAACTCAGATCCTCTGGTCTCAACCTCTCGAATGCTGGGATTACACAGGATACATCTTAAATTCATTGATTTAGTCAGTGACAGGCATACTCCAGTAAACTGGAATCTGCAAGCAGACAGTTTAATGACATTGTGATTCACCACAGTTCTAAAGTCGGCATCAACCTGCTAGTACTGTTGCATGTTAATAATTCCTCAACACCATGCTCACCCTGAACCCCTGTACCTGTAAGGGCAGGTGTCTGCTTTACCTGAGAACACTGTGCTAGACTCTCATGGCTATCACTTACTCAATAAATATTCCTTTGTTTCCATCACTTAGTGGTGGTCTCTTTCTTTGAACTCTTACCATTTTAAGCATACTAACCCATAAGATCACTCTTTAAAAAAAAAAAAAAAAAAACTAGAGATTGAATCCATTGGCAGTCTACCTATGAGCTACATTCCCAACCCTATTTATTTTCTTTTCTTTTTGAAACAGGGTCTTCCTAAGTTGCTGAGAGCCTCACTAAGTTACTGAGGCTGGCTTTGAACCTGTGATCCTCCTGTCTCAGCCTCCCAAGTACTGAGAATACAGGCATGCACCACCATGCCGAGCTCCATAAAAAGCATTCTTGACCCTGGTCCCTCTTTACACAAATTTGTTTAGATGTAATCCTGATCATATCAGTATTGATTTTATTATCCTTTGCCTATGTTTTTCCACTTTTGTTTCCTGAAGAATTTGTAATGACCATCTCTTATTTGTATAATTGGTACTGCTTCTCTTTAAATTTTGGCTATTTATATCTCCATATTGACTGATTTCTATATGTGGAACTTGTCAGATCAGCCAATTTAGATAAGAACTTCCAACTAATATTTTAGTTTTGCAGAATTTCTTTATTACCATTCAGGTGAAAACCACTACATGGTAGAATAATAATTACATCTTGAATAATATATTTTTAAATATACTTTTATTGATGCATTGTAACCATACACCATACTGAGGTTTAGTGTGATAAAAACACACATGTACACAGCACCTGGTTCATTTCCCTCTAGATACCACCCTGCTTCCTCCCCTCCCCCATTAGTAATATTGTAATTGGTATTGACAGCTTCATGAATATACACAGGATTGTTTGAGCTGATTCCTTCAAATCTCCTCTGTTCCCACCCTACTTCCTTCCCTAAGTCCTCTTCCACTAGTCTACTGATTTCAACTCATTATTTTAAGTCCCTTTTGTTTCCCAGTTTCTTTTGAGCTTTCACATATGAAAAAAAGAAAAAATATGACCACTCACTTTCCGAGACTGGCTAATCTCACAGCATAAAATTCTCTAATCACACATTTTAAATAAAATTTTAGTTGAATTGAACATTTATTCAACTAAATTAAATATAACAACTCAACTGATCTTAGTAAAACTATTTTTAGCCCTAATCTTCAAGAACTTTTTGAAATGAGGAAAGAAAACAAGATTTGATAATAAATGAAATTCTTGCTTAAAATTCACACTCTTTGAAATAACTGTCTTAAGTATTTCTATGAAAATGCAATCTTGATAAGTGTGAAGATGCTCCTGTGGTACAGTTAATAATGAACTATTAAAGAAACAGAATGGCAAGATGAAAAGATCAATTTATTTATTTGCATTTAGAAAAGATTAAATTAACATATTCCCCATTATTGCTTTTGGACTTAGGCAAGAGAGTTATTCGTTAATGTACTAAATTTTAAAGAGCCCTACAATTCATACACCTCATTTATTAACAAAAACATAAGAATTTTGACTTCAGAACTTGACACACTCCTAAGAACAGAATTTGTAACAATGAACATCAGCTCTCATTCCTAACAACTGTTCAGGCCCCAGGATAAAGCTTTTTAATTATCTCTTGCCCGCATCCTTCAAAACAAAGGATGATTACATCCAAATGCAAAAAATGTTTATGAATCACATGACTTGTGTGTCAGATGCAAAAACTGCTTGAGAGAAAAGAGCAAAAGTGCTTAAGTAAGAGAAGAGATAATGAATTAACTAATCAACTTTTTTCTGTTAGCACAAATTTAATAAATTCTCACATAGTAAACAATTTCCCATTAGTACATAGAAATCCAACAATTGTAGAAGGTGGCCAAAATGAGTTTTCTATATCAAACAATCTTCTCACTCTTAAATTCATGTATATATAAGTGGCCAGAAGTTCATTACAGACTCCTATTCTCCTCCAACAAAGAACTAAATCTGCAGAAAATGCCAGAAGGAGAATTCATAATTTTGGTTTTCAATATCATCAAAAGCCACTGAAATGAAATCAGAAAATGTGTACAGGAAATGAAAGAACATATGAATAGAGAAACTGAGACCCTAAGTAAGAACCAAAAAGAGGCTTTGAAAAACATTAAGGAGACAATAAATGAATTAAAGACCTCAATAGAAACCACCTCTGGCCAACTGAACCACATGGAAAATCAAATCTCACTCCTGGAAGACACCTCATTCAAAACTGACTACATAGTTGGGCGTGGTGGCGCACGCTTGTAATCCCAGCATTTGGGAGGCTGAGATCAGAGGATCTGGGTTCGCAGCCAGCCTCAGCTACCTAGTGAAGCACTCTTCAACTTAGTGAGACCCTGTTTCAAAATAAAGAATAGAAAATAGGGCTGGGGGTATAGCTCAGAGATAGAATGCCCCTGGGTTCAATCCCCAGTACCAAAAAAAAAAAAAAAAACCCAAAAAACAAACAAACAAACAAAAAAAAAAAAACTGACCACATGGTCAATAATATAGAGAAGACAATATGACAACATGACCAGAACAGTCAAGACATATGGGATAATAGTAAATGACCTAACTTACATATCATAGGTATTGAAGGTCTAAAAGGACAAATCAGGGTCATTAGAAACCTCTTCAGAGAAATAATAGCATAATATCAAAGAATTTTCCCAAAATAAAATGAGTTGGACACCAACTTTTCAGAACACCAGCAAGACAAAATTAAAGAAGAAATTCTCCATGCCACATAATAATCAAAATGACTAATATAGAGGCCAAGGAAAAAAATCTTACATGCATCAAGAACAAAAGAATGGGAGACATTCAGGGGCAAATCAGTAAAGGGTAGCGGGGAGAGTGAGAATCAATGAAGGAAACACTTCCATTGAGATTGTGTACATATGTGAGAATACCAATGTCAGTCTCAATATCCTGTATGGGGAAGGGGGAGTAGGAAGGAACCAGGAGAAAACTCACCAAGTGCTGTGTGCACGTATGCCACTATGATGATGAGCTCCATTATGACACGAGACAATAATGCACTAATAAAAATAAATAGGTTTTGGTAGGATTTGGACTCAAGCTGGCGCCTGAGTGAAATGCCTTTACCCAGACACTGTGATTTCGAATCAAATTTGCCAAAAAATACAGCGTCTTAACAGAAGGAAAAAGCAACAAAAAAGGGCGAAAGCTGAACCACAATGGAAGAGGACTTGGAGAGCCATTCAGGAAATAAAGGACACCAACAAGCAGAGGCTCGCTGCGAGCCGCAGGCTCCGCTAGGGCCCCCGAGGGGACTCCGAGCGGACCGCGGGCCCCGAGCGGGCTGCGGACTCGGCGGAACCGGGACCTAGAACTGAGAACTACAGGACCTCGGTAGATCCAGCGAACAGGCATGGTGTGCCACATCCACGCAGGCAGGGGACCCCCACCAGCCACAACAACCAGATGCATGGGACGATCAGTGTAAGCTCCAGTGGGACATTTCCAGGGCACCACTCCAGGGACTGGGCAAATGGCTGCACAACAGAGATTGAACCAGGACGGCAGCAAACGCAACTTCTTGACAGAAAAAAAGAGGTGCAGGGCTGCCCAGACTCCAGGGAACAAGGAAGCGGGCGCAGTGCGACGGGAGCCAGTGGCGGGAACCATGAGCCAAGGGAGTCGTGAGCTGGAGTGTGCCATTTTGCACACCAGCCCCTCCCATAAAATGTCCCACCAGCTATCCAGACCTCCATTGACCTAGAGCTCCCCCAGAGATCAGAGGAGGAACAAACAACAACAGAAATACCAGCAACAGGGATATGTAAGTTGAATTGGGCCCCTGACTTGTGGGAACCCCTGTGAACAGCCCAGAGACATAACCTAACAGCAACAAACCCACTACCTGCACTGACTGAGCAAATACAAATGCTAGAGACACACTCGAAAATTTAAGCTCGGTACTTACGAACTAGCAGAGTGCTTGTCTTAATGCTTGGTTGCTGTTTTTATGTTTCGGGGTTTGTTTCTTTGTTAGTCTGTTTATTTTAATGTGTTATATTTTATCTGTTTTTACTCAGTATTCATTTTGTATTGCTTTGATTTACTTATGTTTGTTTGGATGATTGCTTGCTTTGTTAATACTTGCTTAGTTTCTTGAATCTCCTCCCTTTCCCTTTTACAAGCTTCCCCCTCCTCTCTCCCCTATATATTCCTCTCCTCAACATTTTACCTCCTCTCTTTTCTTTTTCTTTTTTTCCTGTCTCATATCAAGACCATCTCATACTACCACACTCAAAACTCTTTATTGACTACCAGAATCTCCTGACATATCTACTATCACTAATCTTTAACAAAGTATCACCTCAACACACTCAACCTTTTATTCCACTGGAACATACTCTCTTCTTTACCCTATTCCTGCATGCATTACTGTGACTTCTCACCCAACCTCTATCAATGAATACAAACTATTCCTGTATATACCTTCAGATACCCCTAACCACCCCCTGCAGAGATTGGACAAGAAAACGTGCAAGAGCAGCAAAGATATAAATCCAATAACAGGGGAACCATGGGAAAGAAAAATAACAAAGAAACAATGAACTACCACAAGCCCTCAGTAACAGATCTCACCAACCCAGAATGGCAGAGATTACCAGAAGAACAATTCAGATCTTTAATACTAGAAACAATACAGGATTTTCAGAAAAAAATGTAGGCAGAGCTTTCAGAAAGAATGTAGGCAGAAAGAATGTAGGCAGAAAGAATGTAGGCAGAGCTTTATTTAAAGAAATAAAGGAACAAATAAAGAATTCAATGACCTGAAAAGGAACCAAAGAGAAGCATTGAAGGAAGGGAAAGATGAAATAACCAAAATGAAGGCATCAATACAAACTATAAACAGCAGATTAGATAATATGGAAAATACAATATCACTCTTAGAAGATGATCATTCCAAAAACGAATCTATAGTACAGAATTTAGAAAAAAAAATATGACAGTATGAATTGGACATCGAAGAGATCTGGGCCAATTTTAAAAGAGCTAACCTAAGAATAATAGGCATAGAAGAGGGATTGGAAGTTGAAACCTATGGAATAAACAATCTCTTCCAAGAAGTAATATCAGAGAATTTTCCAAACATAGAAAGATAAGAACTAATGAGTGAAAGTCAGAACCAGAGAAACAATAATTTCTAGGAAGCAAACAACTAAGCAAAGAAGAATAAACTCCACCGAAAACAGAACTCAAAACTCAAAATGTTAGGAATTAAAAATCATCTCTCAATAATCACACTGAATATAAAAGGTCTCAATTCCCCAATAAAAAGGCACAAGGTGGGAAAATGGATCAAAACCCAGAATCCATCTATATGCTGCCTGCAAGAAACACACCTTACAAGCAAAGATTCTCACAAGCTAAAGGTGAAGGGATGGAGTAAGGTAATCCAGGCCAATGGAACCAGAAGAAAAGCAGGAGGAGCAACCATGATATCAGATAAATTAGACTTCAAGCCTAAGCTTATCAGAAGAGACAAAGCAGGTCATTTTTTACTAGTAAAAGGAACAATCCAGCAAGAGGAAATAACAATTATTAACATCTATGCCCCAAACATTGGTTCAGCCACCTTCACAAAACAAATTCTGTATGAAACAAAGACACACATAGGACCCAATACACTAATACTAGGAGACTTCAATACTCCTCTCACATCTCTAGACCATTCTTCTAAACAAAAGATCAGTAGAGACGCCTCAGACCTAAAGAATACTATAAACCAAATGGACCTATTAGACACATATAGACTCTTTCACCCAACTACAGCTGAATTCACATTTTTCTCAGCTGCACATGGAACCTTCTCCAAAATATACCACATTCTGGGCCACAAAGCGAGCACTGGCAAATTCAAAAAATGCAATATAATTCCCTGCATCTTCTCCGACCACAATGTAGTGAAACTAGAAATAAACTCCAAGAAGATCCAAAGTCACCGTGGAAACACATGGACACTGAACACCACATTGCTGAATGAAGATTGGGTCACAGAAGAAGTAAAGGGAGAAATTAAAAAATTCCTAGAAACCAATGAAAACAGAGACACAACATACCAAAACCTCTGGGACACCCTAAAGGCAGTACTAAGAGGCAAATTTATAGCACTGAGTGCCTACATAAGAAGAACAGAAAATCACCATATAAATAACCTAATGACACAGCTCAAAGCACTTGAAAAACAAGAACAGTCTAACCCCAAAGCCAGTAGAAGACAGGAAATCATGAAAATCAGAGCAGAAATTAATGAAATAGAGAATAAAACAATACAGAAAACCAAAAGCTGGTTTCTTGAAAAAATAAACAAGATCAATAAACCATTGGCCAACCCAACCAAAAGAAAGAGAGAATCAACCCAAATAACCAAAATAAGAGATGAAAAAGGTGATATTACCACCGACAGCAGGGAAATACAGAGGATAGTCAGAAACTATTTTGAAAACTATACTCCAACAAAATGGAAAATCTGGAAGAAATTTACAATTTTTAGATACATACAACCTTCCTAAATTGAGTCAAGAAGATATAGAAAACTTAAATCAACCAATAAAAATCAAAGAAATAGAAACAGCAATAAAAAGTTTACCATCAAACAAAAGCCCAGGGCCAGATGGTTTTCCAAGTGAATTTTATGAAACATTTATGGAAGAGTTAATCCCAATACTCCTCAAACTATTCCATGAAATAGAAAGAAACAGGACCCTCCCAAACACTTTCTATGAAGCCAACATCACATTAATACCAAAGCCAAATAAAGACAGCTCAAGAAAAGAAAACTACAGGCTATATCATTAATGAACTTAGATGCAAAGCTGCTAAACAAGATATTAGCAATGCGCATTCAAAACCACATCAAGATAATTATACACCATGACCAAGTCAGGTTCATCCCAGGGATGCAAGGTTGGTTCAGCATACGAAAAACAATCCGTGTAATTCACCACATACACAAACTTAAAGACAAAAACCATATGATCATCTCAATTGATGCTGAAAAAGCGTTTGACAAGATCCAACATCCATTCATGCTAAAAGCACTTCAGAGAATTGGAATAGAAGGAACGTACCTCAACATCATAAAGGCAATATACAGTAGGCCCACAGCCAATATCATATTAAATGCAGAGAAACTGCAAGAGTTCTCACTAAAAATAGGAACAAGACAAGGATGTCCATTATCACCTCTTCTGTTCAATATAGTACTTGAGACTCTAGCCAGAGCAATAAAGCAAGAGAAGGATCTCAAAGGGGTAAAGATAGGGAAGGAAGAACTAAAACTATCCCTTATTGCAGACAACATGATATTATACGTAGAAGACCCAACAAACTCAACCAAAAAACTTATAGAACTGATCAACAAATTCAGCAAAGTGTCTGGATACAAAATCAATCCTAAAAAATCAGAAGCTTTTCTGTATGCCAACCATAAATCCACTGAAAAAGAAATCCAGAAAACAATTCCACTCACAATAGCACCCTGAAAAATAAAATGTTTAGGGACAAACCTAATCAAAGAGGTAAAAGATCTCTATAAAGAAAACTATAAAAAGTTGAAGAAAGAAATCGACAAAGACCTTAGAAGATGGAAGGATCTACCATGCTCTTGGATAGGCAGAATAAATATCATTAAAATGGCCATCCTCCCTAAACTGATTTACAGATTCAATGCAATACCCATGAAATTACCAGGGGCACTCCTCACAGACATAGAAAATCAGTCCTTAAATTCATCTGGAAAAACAAAAAGCCCAGGACAGCCAAAGTAGTTCTTAGCAACAAGAACCACGCAGGAAGTATCACAATACCTGACTTCAAACTCTACTTCAAAGCCACAGTAATAAAAACAGCTTTGTATTGGCACAAAAACAGACACATAGACCAATGGAGCAGAATAGAAGACTCAGAAACAGACCCACAGGCTTACAGTCAACTGATTTTTGACAAAGGAGCCAAAAACATACACTGGAAAAAAGATAGCCTCTTTAACAAATGGTGTTGGCAAAACTGGTTAACCATATGCAGGAAAATGGAAATAAACCCCACTTTCTCACCCTGCACAAGAGTCAACTCAAGGTGGATCAAAGACCTGAAAGTTAGACCAGAGACCTTGTAGCTACTTGAAGAGGGCATAGGACCAACACTTGAACACATAGGCACAGGTAAAAACTTTCTCAACAAGACCTCCAAAGCACAAGCAACTCAAAGGAAGAACAATACATGGGATTGCATTAAACTGAAGAGCTTTTGTGCAGCACAGGAAACTATCAAGACCCTCAACAGAGAGCCTACAGAGTGGGAGAAGATTTTTGCCAGTTACTCTTAGGATAGAGGTCTAATATCTAGGCTATACAAAGAACTCAAGAAAATCACAGCTAAGAAAGCAAATAACCCAATCAAAAAAATGGGCAAAGGATCTAAATAGACACTTCACAGAAGAAGAAATACAGATGGCCAATAAATGTATGAGGAAATGTTCCACATCATTAGCAATCAGAGAGATGCAAATCAAAACCACCTTGAGATTTCACCTAACCCCAATCAGAATGGCAATCATAAAAAACATGAGCAACAACAACTGCTGGCAAGGATGTGGAGAAGTGGGAACTCTAATACACTGTTGGTGGGACTGCAAACTTGTGCAACCACTGTGGAAAACAGTATGGAGGATCCTCAGACGTATGGGAATGAGCCTACCATATGATCCAGCAATACCACTTCTGGGTATCTACCCAAAAGAACGGAAACCAAACTATCAGACCAACGCATGTGTATCTATGTTTATAGCTGCACAATTCACAATAGCCAAACTATGGAAGCAGCCAAGATGTCCATCGACAGATGACTGGATTACAAAACTATGGGATATGTACACCATGGAATTTCCATACATGCACACATCACTCATTTAGTCCTTCCCCAATTCCCACCTCATTCCCTCCCCCTCCCTCCTTCTCATGTTTTAAAGGTTTACACTAACTATAAAACCACAGGTTTTGACTTCAGTAAAGAGCCAAAAAAAATTCAGCATTAGACACTAATTTAGATGTGTATCTATAATATGGTCTAAAAATATAAACTAATAATATAATTAATACCTACTCATAGTAGAGAGAACAGAAAGTGAAAGTAGAGCAACTATGGAGTTCCCAGGTATAAATATGGCACTAAAGGATTCAAGTGGAAATAAAGACAAAAATCAACTTCATGAAATAAAAACAGATCACTAGTCTATCTTCAAAATTGGAAGAAATTTTAAGTATTTCTGAAGAGTTAGTTCATGACATGATTTAGAGAGCTTTGATTTTTATTTTGTTTTGTTTTCTCCCTAGGTTCTTCCTCAACAACTGCTTTTGAGAACTTCTGTTTTCTACCTGAAATGTAGAGAGTTGGAATATATAGTTCAAGCTTACAATTTTTTAAAAAGCTTAATAACTTCACTCTCGTGTCTTCATTAAAATTCATCAAAGAACAAGGTCCCAGAGAAACAACCTGGCTCATAGTCTAAGTGCACACACACACACACGTATATGTGCACATAAACAGCTATTAGATTAATCAGTGTTGTTTTATACTGGCTTACACCAGAGAGTTCTTGTATCTAATATAACATCTCCATTTGGAGATGGGTCAACTCAGAAGCTATGACCAACAAGACAAGGTATATAGGGAACCCCAGGCTGAACCCTCAACCGTGAGGCCCCAATAAAGACGCTGCCTGAATGTTGCTGATTCAAACCTCTCTTTATTATACCTCTCTCTCTGGGATTGAAGGCACTACACAAGCAGTAACAAACACAGCACAGAAGCCATCTCTCCAAATAGTGCCTTTCCAACAGACTCCCAATAACCCCTCTCTCCAGCAATCCACCTTCCACTAGCAACCAGCAACCTTTCCTCCCAGAACTTCTCCAGCAACCCACTCCAGGAATAACCCAGCCAGCCTCTCCCCAGCAACTCTCTCTTGGGCGAGAGGTGGAGGCTCTTAAAGCCACACAGGGCCTAAGCCACGAAGGCGTCTCATACAGCTCTCACCTGGGCTAGCCACGAGCCGGGCGTGCTGGTGCATGTGCTCTGGCGTGGCACAGCCCTAGAATGTGACCACCTACAGCCACTTCTGGCACTCTGCCAGGCGCCATCTAGAGGCAGGGTCCTTCTGGCCGGGCTAGGCCCCCAACAAAGGTATGCTTAACAAGCCTCATTTGTCAAAAATAAATAGCATATTCAACCTGACCCCATCAGTATTTGGGCTTTCCATGAGAAAGTGGCATGTGAACCTGTGAGGGTCACTCTATTCCTTATACTGCCTAAAGAAGAGCCACCTGCTCAATGAGTCCTCATTTGCTGATGACATTCCTCAAGATAACTAGCCTGGTTTACTGATGGCTTTACTAAATTGAAAGCTGATGGTGTTCACAGGGCTACTGCAGGTCAACAACAACTGTACCAAACTGATATGGGCCATAGTCATTCCACTCAGTTGGCATATCTCAAAGCATTCTTCTAACTCAGGTTCCCATTGTGGAAACTTTGTCATATCTTCATTGACCCTTGATCTATTTCAAAAGTTCCAGAGATTGAGCTAACCTATTAGAAAACTGGAGACCATGAGATTAAAGAAATCAATCCTTCTTTGGAGCCATGAAGTATGAAACCAAACCCAGGCTAATAATTGAACTAACTGGTCCAGATGTGTAGATGGTCACGAGGAAGTTCCATTCTCTGAGGAGACTTGAATCACACTGATGATCAAATCCCAACTGCCCAGATTGCCACAATTATTGTGTGAATTCATCAACCATCTATCATCATAGACCAGACACAAAGAAAAGGATTTTCTATTTGTGACGCAGAGGCTACCATCACATGCCAAACTAGTGACTCTTGCCAAGGATGGTCCATTTTCTCAAGTTTAAAGGAACCAAACTGCAGGGGACTTGGTCCCCTACCAAAGCCTTATAAACTTATATCAGACCCCTGAGTTCCTATCAACCTGACTAACAGTGCCTCACTTCAGCTCATTTTTAGGTAATGTCTCAATCCAGACAACTGATCCCAGTCACATTACTGGGGCCCTTGAAAATAATGTCCATTATGGGTTTATATTTCTGGACCATTTTTACTCTGATAATTGGTGCCTCTCTTATCACAAAACACCAAAAATCTCAAAAACGTAGTGACTGGAGCTGGGAGTGTAATCCCAGCATTTGGGAGGCTGAGACCGGAGGATCCGGGTTCAAGGCCAGCCTCAGCTACCTAGTGAGGCACTCTGCAACTTAGTGAGACCCTGTTTCAAAATAAAGAATAAAAAATAGATCTGGGTGTATAGCTCAGAGGTAGAATGTCCCCAAGTTTAATCCCCAGTACTGCAAAAGAAAAAAAAAAAAAAAAAAGTAGTGACTGATATTTGATGAATCTTCCAAACTGCCTACCATCCCCAGGCATCATATATTATTGAGCATTGAGCAGATATCAAAAAGTTAACTCAAAAGATTTCTGCCTACCTCCTTTATCTCCTTCTGGATCATACACCTGAGTAAAGCAGTTTGGCCAGTAAAAGGGCATCTAATTATGAGGGCAGGGTGTTATATATACACGTATTTTAATACTTTGGACTCCAACTTGAATATTCCTAACAATGATGCATCTTTCTTTCCCTTATTATCAACCCTAACCTGGCCGAGTTGCATTCTTTGAGTGGCAAAACAGCCAAAGAGAATCTTAGAGGATTCAAAAGTAACTCTAGTCCAGCCATTGGATTCTCTTAATGCATCTACATATCTTTAGAAATAATAATAAAAACTCTTTGGTTAATCATACTGCACAAGCCCCCAAAGTGGTCATGTGGCCAAGAAAGGGAATATACTAGGGAGGGTCTCCAAAGATTTTATAATAATGACCTTATTCCTCTTGTACTTGATGAAGATTTTAGATGACAGTAGAGGATGATTAGAGAAAAGTCATGTCACAGCTACTGTAATAGGACCTGCAGACTATGTGGTAGTTGTGAAGCATGTTACTTGAGGAGGGAACATGTTAGACTAGGGAAGTGTGAGAGAGGAAGAGACATGAATGATCTTCTGCCTTTAAAAATTGCCCTGGTAGCCTCTCTGTGAAATGAAATGCCCTGTTGAAACTCTCTCAGGTGATTGCCGACATCTTGAATTTAACTGGCTGCTCAGGTTTCTGTTTTCTAACAGAGGGATATAAATGATCATTCATCCTTATTCCTCTTCACCAAACCAAGAAATCTACTAAAAACCACAGGATAGGCTCTATCTTTCATGTGCTCCATACATTTTTCAATACTTCTTCCCCACCTCCATACTTGTAGCTATTACTCTGATGTTCCATGGAGCAGATGGTGGATAAATATCACTCAGAGGATGACTTTCAAGAACCAGATAGAACACCCTCTAGATAGACACTTCAAAAACAAGGATTAGTTTCAACTATTCAGAATGAACTTTGAAACTGTTCTAGCCTGGAGACACTGTCGCCCTCTATCTCCTAACTGATGTAAGTCCCCCGTGGGGGTTCTGAGAATCATAAACACTTTCTTTCCAAGGATCCTTGGACACCAATGTGATGGTACTTCTTAGGCCACTACTAACTTAATTCCCTTCTAAAACTGGATACTTGAAATGTAGAAGTGTTAGAAGAGACCGACAAATTTTAAGAGAACTCAGTCTGTAACTGACATACCCTGTAACGGATTACTGGAAATCTCCTGAAAATGGCTATTCTAGTACCTGAGGAGAGCTCCCTGGACAGAGGCCTGACTTGTTCATGAACACTATGTGAGCAGTTTTACCAGCAACAGGAGCTATTTAATTAGAATGTTGGTACAAATGTGTAAAATTGAATATATATATAGGATTGCTCATGTCTTCTCATACCCAGTTAGCAAGTTCTAATACAAGTCACCATTGACTGTATTTGGTCATGTATTCCTTAAGAATGAACTGATCTTAAGAAATTCAAAATATTTCAATGTTTTAATATTTTTATTAGTGAAAACGTAGGAAATGTTGCTGAAATTGACAAATTACATGAACATGTCTGACAAAGTTCCTGCCATATAAGAGCTGCCTAAATAAATACAGGCTGTTTCTTTTCTTTGCTTCACATAGAATTTTTAATGACAAACTGAAATTTTTTACTTCTATTTTTTATGTGCTTTTATTGGTGCATTATGTTCTCACATCATAATGTATGTCATGTTGAAATTGACATACATGCACAAAGCACTTGGTGCTCCCCCAAGCTTTACTTTTGTTTAATTATTTATTATTTGAGAATGTAAGCTGCCATCTTAGAAATAGAAAAATCTTAGAATAGAAAAATCTCACGTACACTATGTGATGTGCCAAAATAAACTGAACTTTGGAACTGGCAAATCCACATGTTGAGGTTCTACCACTCCTAAGTATAAACTTAATAACTGTGTTACTTAAATGTCTATACCCCCCAAAAAATAGAAGTTTGAACTAAATAATTGTTACTTTGCCACAAATTTCTAAGAGAATAAATATCTTTTTGAATACTGCATATGATTACTAAAGTATCTTTAAAACATTGAGATTTATTATATTGTTAAGAATTTGGAAGTTCCATCTCTAAGACTAAAATGAGGCTTGAGGAAAAAAACAGTTCAAATAATTCTGTCATCTGGGTGTGATGGGGCATGTTTGTAATCCCAGCATTTGGGAGGCTAAGACCGGAGGATCCGGGTTCGCGGCCAGCCTCAGCTACCTAGTGAGGCACTCCGCAACTTAGTGAGACCCTTTTTCAAAAATAAAGAATAAAAAATAGGGCTGGGGGTATAGCTCGGAGGTAGAATGCCCCTGAGTTCAATCCCCAGTACCGCAAAAAAAATAAATAAAAAATAAAAAAAAATAATTCTAAGTCCATATATTACAGTATCACTACCGATCTCAGTAACATATACGGGGGGGGGGAGTAGGGGAATGCAGAAGGAAACACACTAAGAGATGCATGCATGTATGAATGTATTACTTTGAATTTCACTATGTTGTACAATTACAACACACAAATAACATAGTTTTAAAAGTATTTGGAAATGTGTCATTCCTAAAAATACATTACATACATTCTTGTCTCCTTAAAAAAGTGTAATGAGCCAGGTGATGGTGTACTTCCAGTACTCCCAGTATTGGGGAGGCTGGGATAAGAGGATGGCAGGTTAGAGGACAGCCTCAACAACATAGTGAGACTCTTAGCAATCTAGTGAACCCTGTTTCAAAAATAAAAAGGGTTGGGGATATGGCTCAGAGGTAGAATGCCCCTGGGTTCAATCCCCAGTAACACACACACACACACACACAGTATACAGCATACTGAATACATTTAACCATTTTACTGATAAATCAGAATTACCAGCACGGTCATTAAATATCACAGTATGTCATAATACATGTGGTTCATGCTTTATACTTTTTGATTTAAAGTTTCAGAAGTGTGGCAACACCTTTCTAATATCTGAGAAACAAACTCTTGTTTCTAAAATCAAAATTGACACACAATTGAATTCTATTTGACAATGAAGAAGAACAACATTATGTCATTTGCAGGGAAATGCATAACCTTGAAGAACATGTTAAGTGAGATTAGTGAGTCATAGACGTGAAAGGTCACATGTTTTCTCTCGTATGCAGAAGCTAGGGAGTAGTTGGGATACAAGAGGGACTTTAGATAATAGAGGAGAAGCCCTGGTGAAGCCAGGGAGGTAGTGGGGGAGGAGAGAGAATTAATGAAGGAAACGCTTTCATTGATGTTGTGTACGTATATAGGAATACCAGTGCCAATCCCAGTATCATGTATGGGGAGGGGAAGGGAATGGGGTGAGTTCCAAGGGGAGGCTCATCAAGTGCTGTGTGCACGTACGACACTATCACTCCGAACTACATTATTATGTGAGTCTATAATGCACCAGTAAAAGTACTTTTTAAAAAAAGAAAAAAATATTTTAAAAAATTGGAAAAATAGGTGGCCAACAAAAAAAAGAAGATAGGGAATTTGTCCTCAATGGCTATCTAAATGTATCTGCAAGATTTTCTAAAATATTAAATTTATTCATAGAAATAATGTACAATATTATAAATGTTATTAAACATGAAACTTGGTATTTAAGTCTATACAGAAAACAATGGTTCCTTGTTGATGGAGCATGAAGATATCAGCACTACCTGGGATTTCTGTCAATGAATGGATGTGTTCTAAGAATTAGTGCAGCTCCATGCACAGATTTTCATAACATAAAGCTTCCAAGCATGAAGTGTATTCTGGCAGTTCCTTTCAGACAAACAGCCACGGGGTAAAATTAATGTCTAGGCTCTGGGTTGGAACATTTAAAAAAGTGAATATTCTATGCTTACTGTTTACTTATTTATTATTCAGATTCATTCAGGAGCAGGTAATCATATTTCCTGAAATAAAACATCTAATTGCCATTTAAAAGGCAGTGGCAAAAATTTTTTCAGATCTCAGTGACCAAAATTCTCCCTTTTGTCCTTTTTCCATGGCTTGTTGGTAAGATTAGGACTTTGAAAAGTTAAAGGACATAGCACAGAGGTCAGGTTTGAATTGTATCACAAGCACAAGGAAGACTGTTTTCATATTAGAATATTAAAATGTTTAAAGTGGTAAATAATATTATTTTATTGAGCATTTGAGACAGGATATGGCACTTTTTATAATTGCTGTTTATAATGTCCTTTTTACAGAATTCGAGGTGTTCTGCCCCTCACATCTGCTCAGAGTTGGTTAGGTAGCCTCACTGAAGGAATCATCTATTTTACTTTTTAGTCTTAGTAACTGAAAACCACAATTGCATCTTCCTGCTAATCTAACTGAATTAAAACTCCCTTCCTTTCTCCTTCCTTCCTTCCTTCCTTCCTTCCTTCCCTCCTTCCTTCCTTCCTTCCCTCCTTCCTTCCTTCCTTCCTTCTTTCCTTCCTTCTTCCTCCCTTCCCTTCCTTTCCCTTCCCTTCCCTTCCTCTCTCTCTCTATCCTCTCCTTTTCTCTTTGTGGCACTTGGGATTGAACCAAGAGTCATTCTACCACTGACCTACAGCTATACCCCCAGCCTTTTTTGAAACAGGGTCTTGCTTAATTTTCATGCAGTGGCAATCTCCTATCTCCGCCTACCAAGTTCTGTGATTACAAGTGTGCACCACCATGCCTGGTTAGTACCATTTCTTCATCTAAGGCAAAGTGATAAAATACTTTGCTCACTCTTTCATTAAATCTTAAAAGAGAAACTGGTCTCATCATTTTGCTGAAAAATATTCATGAAATATATCAAAGCAGGCATGTAATCAAAAGCATTTTTAAAAGAATTTATCAACTTTCTTACCTTTTATCTTTGTATGTAATATGTTAGCATTCACTTAAGAATATTTTCAAAGTGACCATCTGCCAGTTGTGTTGGTAATGATTATTTAGCTTATTTGAGTAGAAACTGCATCATCAGTGATCAAGAAAGAATAACAATAAGAACTTGAAGGAAATACTTTAGACTTCCTAATATAATATTTCCAAATTTCTCAAATGCTATGAAAAGTGGTCTCTGGGGGGATTTAAAGTATTAACTTCTTAATATATATAATGAAAGGGATTCAGTAAAAAATATTGATAAGGCATTTATTGCATCCTTCCCTTTAACCTCTTATAGCTATCTTCTGTCCTGGCTACCTTCTTCACTTGTGAGTCCTAAGACATTTCTAAACTTTCTCCCCTTTCATTATTTTCTTTCACTGCAGAAAGACCTCTTACTGCTGTCATTATCCCCTCATAGAGCTTTGTTTGTCAATTACAAACATGAGTGATATTTCTAAGGAAGAATCAATAGGCTCTAATGACTTATATGACGTTAGATGCAAGGAAGAAGATGGCATTTAGATAACTAGAATCTGAAGACCCTGGTACTGGCAGAACTCGAGGTAAGATTTTTATTTATTCTTACAAGTACAGATCAGATGCTGCACATCCCCCTTATTGAAATCTTTGTTGTCAGCTCAGGTTCCAGGATGTTTAGCCATATTTCTGCCACTTTCACCAAACATTGGAGAAACTGAGAATGATAAATCATAGTGCTCTTAACCATTCATTCAAATTTTCCATTCATTGTAGAGTGTTTTTTGTTGTTATTGACCAAAATAGTTTAGATTTTTTCTTCTCTGTGTTACCTCACTTTAAAAGATATTTTCCCTCCAGATACTAGTTTTACACTTGAAACTAAGAACTTGAAAGCTTTTCACTGAAAATACATTCTCTTTTGAAATGTGCTTATTCCTAGAGTGTTAGAGGAAATGGCATTTCTTGTCCCTGAATCTAATAAACTCTATCTACTATTATGCCAGACATTGCAGAAGTACTGGGTGGTGCAGTTTGAATGAGCATCCCCAAAGGTCTTGTAAAGTCTTGGTTCACAGAATAGCAGTATTGGAAGGTGTTGTGGGATGCTCTAAGGTCATTGGAGGTGTACCTTCAAAAGGGATTATGGGATCCAGGTCTCTCCAACCTCTCTATTCCTGGCTCAAGATGTGCATACTCACTGTGATTTGCATTTCTATTATGATGTACCATCCCATCACAGGCCCAAAGCAACGAGACTGCCCAGTCTTGGATTTGAATTTTCAGAACCATGAGCCAAAATGAACCTCTCCTTAATTCCTAAATATTCTTTGTCATCAGGCATTTCATTATAGTGACACAAAGCTGATGACAACACTTGAGATACCAAGGCAATTGAGAAAAACTCTCTGCCTCCAAAAGACTTAAAATTAAAACGTTCAAAACATAAATAAACAAATGCCATTCAAAATGACAGGTGTATGATACAAGAGAAGGGAAACCAAGTCCATAATATATTAACAAATCATACCTAGGGAAAGAGGCTAAAATTTTCAAATGATTTCACAAGGGTGATGGCTCCATCTACTTTTAAGCAAGGAGTAGGAATTTGTGGGTGAATATAGATACAAATGCTGCTAATAGTCATGCTAAAGCGATGACAAGCAGATCAATTTGTATCAAACAGTACAGACAAATATTCTTCAAGAGATAAAAATAGGTAACCAGGCAGTAAACTTTATAGAAGACCTATGACAGCTCTCAGGGCATTATGGTTGCCTCTCCTATACTCATCTACCCTGTCCTCATTATGTGGCAACCCAGTAGTTTGGGTTAGATTCACTTCACTACAAGCTCAGGTTTAGGCTACGATTGGCCTCAACCAGCAAAGAAATACTGCTCCTTCTACCAGAGTACTTGGTTCAGTGGGAGACATTAGCCATGGCCAGTGAGTGAATGTCCTGAATTTCCCTGCATTTGTTCTACATGAAGCTAAGGGCCTTTTTAGTAGGGTTGTGGGGATTGACTGCAACTGTTTTTCTGAAGAAAGATGCTTCTTGCACCTGAACAAGGTCTACCTAAGGATGAAGTCAATGAAGCAGAGGGGAGAATCAAAAGAAAAGCAGAAAGAAATAAGTGCATGAGACTTACACTGTGTTGGAAGGAGATGATCCAGTCAATTCACTTTATCATTTAGACACAATTTGTCTTAAATTTTTAGATACAGTACCCCATAGGAGCCTTAAAAATATTTTATTTGGACATGTGATATTGCCAGTTTTATGCTTTATTTGTTTTATTTCTGTAATGGGAATTGAATCCCTCACGCATGCAAGGCAAGTGTTTAACCACTAAGCTATATGCCACTAGCTTTTTTTTATTTTGTTCTGAGACAGGGTCTCACTACACAAGCCAGCCCCAAACTTGCAATCTCCCTGCTTCCACATCCTGAGTAGCTGAGACAACAGGCATATACTATGATACCCAGTTAGTTTTATGCTTTTAAAAGGCCAGTCAAGTCACAGGAATAGAAACAATTTGAAAAGTACAAGGTTGAAGCCAAGAAACTTTGTTTAAAATCTATTTTGCAGCCCACATGAAAGGGGGTGAAGGCCTACAGCAAAAATAGTGGAGTTCAGAGTCAACTATTAGATATAATGAGAAAACAGAACCTATTAACTTAGTGATTTGAGGCCTGGGGCAGAGGGCTCAGAAAAAAAATGAATTATTATACAGTCACCACTAGGTTGGGTGAAAAGCATTTAAAAATAGATGTATGATATTTCGTTAGACAGGAAATGCTGTAGGTGGAATAACTTAAGAAGATTTGGCCAATGCAATTTTGAATCAACTGTAAGAAATAAAAACGATGGTGTCAACTAAGCATTGGACATACCCAATGTAAGTTTCTTTCTTTTCTTTTTGGAAGAAAAATAAAAATTTTGGTAGAAATATAAATTTGAGATCCATAAATACTGGAAAATAAGTATATTGAGTCAGAATAAAATACAAGGATAAAATTGAGAAAGATAATCTACTTAATGTGTAGAAAGAGGAAATGGATCCAACAAATGAAAAATGCCCAGGAAAGTTATAGGAGAAACAAAGCGATATTGTATCAGAAACCAAGGGGGGAACAAAGAATTAGAAGAGAATGAGGGAGACGTTAACATTACAAAAGAAAAAAAAAAGATACAACTCAGTCATTTGTGATGAGTTTCTTAAGCTTTGTGCTAGGTGAAGTTTTGACTGCAGAAAAGGTGCATACATACTCCAACAGAGTTTATAATCAACATAGGTCATTTCTCACAGCTGATAAAGCAAATGCAGTGCATGGTCAGAAAAAAGTCTAAATTACCAACATGGAAGAGATCTGGAATGGAAGGAAGTAAAGACTTCCACTATAGCCTGAAATGTTGATAAGCCTGGCCCTAAAAAAGAAAGCCAGAGAATGAGTAGTTCAGGAGCTGGCTGCCCCAAGACATTTTCTATTTTTAAGATGAGAACAAGTATGTTTAGACTGTGTGACAAAAGAATACTAGACAAAAACACTTAAAATACAGATAAGAAAGGAACAAATATGGCTTAGAGAGTCCAAGAAGTGGGGTAAGTTTGAATCAAGAGTACAAGCACACTTGTAATCCCAGCATTTGGAAGACTGATACCAGAGGATCTGGGTTAGTGGCCAGCCTCAGCTACCTAGTGAGGCACTCTGCAACTTAGTGAGACCCTGTTTCAAAATAAAGAATAAGAAACATGGCTGGGGGAATAGCTCAGAGGTAGAATGCCCCTGAGTTCAATCCCTAGTACCGCAAAAAAAAAAAAAAAAAAAAAAAAAAAAAAAAAAAAAAAAAAAAAAAAAAAAAAAAAAAAAAAAAAAAAAAAAAAAAAAAAAGTGGAAAGTGAGCCTTGAATAAGAAATAAGGTATAAATGTAAGGACATGGCTGACTGGCCTTGACCTCTCCAGATAATGGTTCTGTCTAGTCTGTGGTCAAACAGAGCCATGCACACACCTCTATTTTGTTGTTGTGACTTTTTAAAGTACTTTTTTCCCTGACAAACTGTGAGTTCTGAGAAACAGCAGCAGTGTAAATCATCTGTGTTTCTCCAATAACAAGTGCAGTGCCTGGAACATACCATATGTTTAACAAATGTGTGTTCAAAGCAAAATGCTCCCAGAGCAGAACTGAGCATTCCTGATTTAAAAGACTATAATTCAAAGGTAAAGGAACTTCCAGATAATTTCAGTTGATTCTTGGTTTATTTCTATGAGGCCCCAATAGTCTGTAGCATATATAAAATAAAACATTGCAGGGTTATGGTAAGATTTTCTTGCTAGATTTTATTGGACTTTCTTAGCACCCTAGCTATAAATAAACATATACAAACAACTTGGTATGCCTTTAACTTACCCCATCATATCATCTGCCCTTCACTGAATAAAGACCCTTCCAAAATAAATGCTTATTTTCAGTTAACTCTTTTTAAAATGTAAAAAAAAAAAAAAAAAAAAAAAAAAAAAAAAAGCTCATTATGAGACTTCAGAATCAACACTACAATCTAGTGGGGATTGAACTCAGGGGCAAGGGGCATTCTACCTCCGAGCTATACCCCCAGCCCTATTTTTTATTCTTTATTTTGAAACAGGGTCTCACTAAGTTGCAGAGGGCCTCACTAGGTAGCTGAGGCTGTCCGCAAACCTGGATCCTCTAGTCTCAGCCTCCCAAATGTTGGGATTACAAGCATGCGCTGCCACACCGGGCTCTATGTTTTATTCTTTATTTTGAAACAGGGTCTCACTAAGTTGCGGAGTGCCTTACTAGGTAGCTGAGGTTGGCCATGAACCCGGATCCTCTGGTCTCAGCCTCCCAAATACTGGGATTACAAGTGTGCGCCACCACACCCGGCTACAAATTGAGTCTTTGCCTTTATGAATAAGCACATAACTGTGACCACCGTTCTTGCCCTTTTTTTTTTTGCAAAATGTCTCATAATCATCTAAACCAAGAACCACAGTTCATGACCCAATTAATAGAAATAAAGTGCCTTAGTTTTTTTAAAAATAATATTTCAGAAAAGCCTTAAATACCTTCAAAGTTCAAGTTACTGAACTTTCCTCATTCCTAGCTGATAAATTTATTCTAATTTCAGAAGAATACAGTCAGAAATAAAATGTGAACATGCAGCCATTTCATCTGACCTGTATAAAATATATTCCACCCTCTATCAAGATTAAACTATTGGCATTTTATGCCAGATTTCAAATCCAACTACAACTTTAAAATATGATAAATTATTATTGCAGGTTCTTAACAGTGGCCCACTTAATGCATGTTGTTTTCAGGAATACAAAATTCACTCTGCAAATGTTGGTTTTAATTTATGCTGCCATTTTACATCCTCTATTGATACTCTGTTATATATGCATCTCTACACACTTTTTGAGAAGTGTATGCCACAGTGAGTATCAGAAAGCTCACTTCATAATGACGAGTGCTAAGAGGGGCTCATTTTCTCACATAATGAGATGTGTGAAGTAGGAGATGGCTATAGTTGGCTCAGCTGCTCTATAACATCATCAGGGAATTGCTCTTTCTATCTCTTCTGCTGTACCATCTTTAGCATGTTAATTTTTCTTATGAATATCAGATTATGATCACAATCTGTTTCCTGTGGGTCCAGATACTATTTTCAAGGCCAAAATAAAATGAGAAAGATAGAGAGGAGAATGGTGCTGGCCACCACTGTTCCCTATTCCAACAAAAGAAACTCCTCCACATACTATCACTTAGGTCAGTTGGCCATTCTTAGCTGCAAGAGATGCTAGGAAAGCAAAGAACAGGATCCTAGCATTGAGTGAGACAAAACATGTTGCATCACTCAGGACTGTGCTCCCTTAAACAAAGTAAGAGCACAATAATTTAAAAAAAAGAAGACAGGAGATAGATTGTGAGTAGGAACAATTTATGCCATAGTATGTCTTTATTATCTAGCATGTTTAGGGAATATAGTTTTATTTGTTCTTACTTTTTCTAGTTAAAATAAAAGAGTTTAGGTGATAACAATCCTAATATAAGCTCCTGGAGAGCTTATAGATTTCCTTGCACTTTTTTACAACATAAATACAATGATCAACATATGGAAGTGTCTAATAATAATGGTAGATAGATAGATAAATAAATGAGTGGGTGAATGAATCCATGTGAGTTACATTTTTTTCAAAAACTTGAATTCTATAGCACTCTGCACTAAAATTATGTTAAATAATAAATGATGCTTCAAGACATACTATGTAATCGTAATCTTTGTTGTTGTTTTTTTTAATTTTCACAAATCCATATGAATTAAAAGGCAGTTTCATCTCTCTTAAAGGAAATGTTGAGTTATTTAGATAGTAAGTATATTACACATTAACAACAGAAGAAATGCTCATGGTGAAGAGGCTGAGAAGGAAGAGAAAGGGGGAAAGTATGAAAAATAAAAGAAGAAGAGAGGAGAAGAACAGAGAAGGAAAAAATGACTCAGCTATGAAAAGATTGCCCGGGTTTAAATGGCAATTAGAGGTCCAAAAGTGAATATAAGAATCATCTAAAGTCCTGGGGACAAAAGTTTAGGTTTGAGGTAGGATAGAATTATAAAAAGAAACAGGTTGAAAGGAGAAATAAAGGAAAAATGAGGAAAAAGAAACTTTAATATACAAGCCTGTGGCAAAGTTCTCCAATCTCCTTACTCCCCAGACAGCCCTGTTTGTCCCAGGTTTCTGCAGAATTTACAAGTCTTTAATAATTACCTTGATCACTATTAACTATCCACAAAGCTGGTATGACAACAGAGATCACTCAAAAGATACCGAAAGGTGGCCAGACATCATTCTGAAAACTCACAAGATATCTTGAACTGTTAATTATCCAATTTAGGAATAGTTCAGCAGAAGAGATATTTATTGGTCAGAGGACAAAAGTCACACAACAGACTAATCTCTTTGGGCAAGGTTAGTCATCTCACTGGTAAAGGGTTTAAACAAATGAATAATTTCCCTAGTCACTTTCAGCCGTCCCTGGTTAGTGTGAATAACCTTCACTATTGAGAATATAGTGAAGGCTGTATCAGGATCACAGAGCTGACCAAAAACCCTAAATCATCTGGTGACTACCTGACTGATGTCTACCCACATACCTCTCCTACTCCACAGGAAAGTTGCCCATAAAAGAGCCCTGAACCCCAGAAGCGAGTCTTTCACTCTGCTGATGGCCTGCATAACCCATTGCATGTGTACTTCTTACTTTCCTAAATAAAAACTCTATTTCTCTGACTGCCACTTGCTGGGATTATTTTCCATCATGTAAGGTAAGGGCCTCACCAATCCCGAGTTGAGTTCCACTCTCTTCCACTAGGAACTGCTCTGGATCCTTCGGGAAATCAATGCTTCTTGTATGACAGGTTGATTTAACTATATTACCTCAAGTCTAAAAATAAAACTTGGATTAGAGAAGGTGGACTTTGATAATAAAATATAATGGAAAAGGCTTTTAATTATATGGAGACATAATGCTCAACATGATATTTCCACCATATTAAATAGTATTAAACTATACAAAGCAGGCCAGATTTCTTTTTCCTTTTAATCCTTTTCACCATTGCCCAACTCATACCTCAATGTTTCATCTTCTGCAAAAGGGAGTCCTTGGTTAGTTTGAGAACAGGTTCCTACACTGCTAAGCAACAAACTAAAAGAATATTCAGAGGAAAGTTGTGTAACAGAGAAATTCAAGGAGGAATCTCTTAAAAGTATTTCCTTGGAAAGAATTATTTTCTTACAGTTACTTCCTCTACTCCCAACCTTTCCTGAATCAGTCCCCTAAGATCTTTTAACATTCCTTTCTCAGCATATTCTAAATTCTAAAGAAAGCTCTCTACAATAAAAAGAAAATGTAGATGCTGATCCCAGAAGGTATGCTGGTCTTAGGAGGTCCAGGTTATTCTTGATATAATAAGAAGGCAACAGAGACTCTGGGACACAGACAAGAATGGCCACAAATGCTCTTGGAAGAGGGTGGATCCTGTGAATTTCCTGCTTTTTTGTCCTACTGCACCCCTTTTTTCTCTCTCCTAAAAGCTGTCCCTTCCCTGGAGCCCCCAAAGATGGAGAATTCAGACAGAAATATCTCTTTTATCGTCCTCAAAGCTGGCTTTGAATAAAACCTGCTTTCCCTCACTAACTCACCCTTGAGCTTTAGTGGCGCACATGGAGCAGTGAACCCTTCCTGTTGATAACAGGTGGGAAGAATTTTAAACCACTTTCTGGTATATGTGAGCATGTAAAAGGTTAACAGTGTTTTCTCTCTGGAAACAATTTGTTTACACAACCTCATATACTGTCCAAATGAGGTGATTATTTTTTGCACTTATTTTTTTCATAGATTTTAATTTTTACATGAAAAATATGAAGTTGAAAAGCGTCCTATAATCTGTTATTCTTAAACACACATGGGAAGACCTGTTAAACTGAGACTATGCCCTCCTAGTGCGAGTTTATTTTCATTAAAAGGCAAATACATAGGAGGAAACAAAGAGCCTTGTGAATATCATGAATCTTTGCAAATATAAACCATTAAAATAATGGAAAATTTGATAGAATCATAAAACTTTAAAGGAGGACTGGACCTTAGAGAATGATGACTCTACCTTCCTCATTTTAATGAAGAATAAACTAATATCCAAAGCTTTATAATTTGATGTCAGAGGTCAGAATGGTATCCAATGTTGCATGGACTTATTTCACTTAATTATGCTATCACATTTTGGAAAGTATATGACTATCTCTCACCTGAATATCTCATTATCATCAGCTATAGAAGAATAAGTTAACTCAAAAAGCCAGTTTAACTCATTTTCAACTATGTTGATTTGCCTAATGACTCACAGTCCATTTTAAAACTGTCCATATGTAATGGGTGTTCTTGGCTTTTATTATGCATAAATTATTATTATTCACATGAAAAATTAATGTGTGGAAGTTTATGTGTATTCTTGCCTATTAAATCCTAATATGCATAATGTAACCGTTAAACCTGGGGTGAAGTCGGCCAGAGCTCCGCTGCAGCTGGTGAATATCGGAGATATGGCAATTTGCTTTCAAGTTAATTGCAAATAACTTGTCTGAAACTGAAGAGCATTGCTGCCATTTTAGATCCATTTAAAATCAGTCCAAATTGCATATGTGGTTGCCACAGACTAGGCTAAAAAGATAATATTTCCATTAAAATGTTATGTGCTAATCATCTGAAACGACATGTTGTAGCAGCAGACACTGTCCTGCCATGCCAGATTCCCTGAGAAGCAAACTCCCGCTTAGGTGGAGTCGTATGGAGCTGGGCACAGTGAATACTATGGCATGTTTCTCTTTAATCAGCGATACACAGTTTGCCAGGAATTAGGTAGGAGCATTTTTGTTGTTATTCCTTAGGAGGGTATCTCTGTGTGTTCTGTTTAGAAAATTAGCTGAATGTTATCTTATTGAACATATCAAAGCAAGTCTCATATAATCTATTATAAGGAAACCATGACAGCTTCATTTGTAAAGTTTTAACTCTTTTCTAAAAATCCAACATTAGATACTCTTACATTATCTTGTATGCCATTCTAAAATTTCTTACATGATTTGTTAGTTTGTGCAACAATAGTGTACTTATTTTAAGCTTGTTTATACCACAAAAAATATTTTAAATGAGGAGATAGAAGGATATGTTCTGTTCTCAGCTGCTTCCATTGTGTAGCGAAAAACAGATGATGTCTGCATTTGGTGAAGCAAAGCTCCACCCTACAAGTACATCAAGCAGATCTAGATCTTCATTGACAGGGGAAAACAGAGACTACTAGTAAGAGAGAAAAAATAAAGATTAAGAATTTTAAAAAAGGCAAGGAAAATGCAGAAGATGGCAAATAAGTAGGAGACACCTAGTCTCCACAGAGGTGAGACACATGACAAAGGAACACAAGTTTCATTGCGTGAAGGAAAGACGAGGTAGGGAGGGAAGGTACAATGAGTGCCCTAGAGGAACACACGTTTTCTGTTGCTGCAATTTTACTTGTATTTTGGTGATTATTTGATTAATGCCCATTTTCTCAGACTCTACTCACTGCTGTATCCACTGTGCTGAAC
Organism: Graphiurus murinus; assembly: GCA_004027655.1. Taxonomy (NCBI): domain Eukaryota; kingdom Metazoa; phylum Chordata; class Mammalia; order Rodentia; family Gliridae; genus Graphiurus; species Graphiurus murinus. The sequence goes on along the minus strand of PVLC010013032.1, from coordinate 7,216 downwards.
ACAATGGCTGGCAGAGAACTTTCCTTAACAAATACTATGTGGATGAGTGCGTGAGTAAGGGAGAAAGTTAGTCTTATTTATTTATTTATTTATTTATTTATTTATTTATTTATTTATTTATTTATTTATTTATTTGGTACTGGAGGTTGAAACCATGGGCATTCTACCTCCAAGCTATACCCCCAGCCCTTTTTATTCTTTACTTTGAAACAAGGTCTCGATAAATTACTGAGACAGGCCTGGAACCTCCTGATCCTCCTGCCTCAGCCTTCCAAATACTGGGATAACAGGTGTTCACCACCACCCCTGGCTATGAGAGTGAGTCTCAATCACATGGGAAAAGCAGCACCTTGTTACTCCAGGTTTGGTTCTGTGACTGACAGCAATGTTGTTATCTCCTTTGTGCTTGCTAGAAACTCACAATCTCAGACCCCATCACAAACTGACTAGATGATAACTTATTTTATAAAAAGATTCTCAAACGATTTCTATGCATTTTAAAGTTTAAGAAACACTGGGCTAGATTTGCCTATTCTCCAAATTTTAGACAGATTTAAGAATTCTGCAAAATAATAGACCTGATTTTATGACACTAAGCTTTAGGAAGGACTATAGCAATTAATGAAAGTAGAGAAACTCTAGAAAATGAAATGCTGTTTGTACTTATTGATTAATAAGTGAATGTGATTTTAAATAAAAATGGCCTTAGACAAGGAGTTCTTTGTTTCAGTGCTTTTAAAATAGCAAATGTAGACCCGGCGTGGTGGCAAACGCTTGTAATCCCCATACTTGGGAGGTTGAGACAGGAGGATCCGGGTTTGCAGTCAGCCTCAGCTACTTAGTGAGGCCCTCTGCAACTTGGTGAGACCTTGTTTCAAAATAAAGAATAAAAAATATGACTGGGGGTGTAGCTTGGAGGTAGAATGCCCCTGGGTTCAATCTCAAGTACCACACACACAAAAAAAGCAAATGTAATATTCAATACTTACAGAAAGTCTTGTACATACAAGATATTATTCTTAACTCTTCATAAGAATTAACTTATTTGCCACTTATTGTTTAATTACATTAAACCTATGCAATGAGAGGAATGCTATCTCCATTAACTTAGGTGAAACTCTGAGATACAAACAAGTTTAATAATTGGCCCAAGTTAAAATAAAAGATCAATTATGGAAAAAATTTTCAAGTCCAAATCCAAGAAATATTATCCTGCCAATTGTGACACAATAGAGCTGAGGTCACTATAGCATTTCATAATCTCAAGACCACCATAAGGCTTGCTCCAAGCCCCCAAACGACAACAACAAAAAGCTTTTCTTTTTCGTTTCTTTTTAATAGGGACTGAATAAAACTATATACAAAAGGAAATAGTCTATCAGTGTTTGGGTTAAAAAACATAATTGTTGATAGCAAAACATAACAGAAAACCTCTTCAATTAGGACTTTGTTTCTAACAAAATTATTCTCTGCTCTGAAAAGTGTAGAACAGATATTTTTTAAAAGGCGTCTAAACTCTAGACAGGTGAAAGACTAAAAAAACTACTCCCAGTGAGCCAGTCATTTGGTCACAGAAAAGTTCCATCTCAGGGAAACCTAAAATAAGAAAATGGATAAATTATGAATGATTATTTAAGAAGCATATAAAAGGAGGAAACTTCTAAAAACTAGAAAAATGGGAAGTTAACTATGGAAAATATAAACTATAACATAGATGTCTCTTGACAATTATTTTAAAGTACAAAAAATTTTTAATTAGACAATGAAAACTACCCTTATATATGGATATTTACTTCTACCTGGTTTGTAATACCAAAAAAAAAAGTTAGAAACAACCTAAATATCCAGTAAGAAGTTATTTAATAAATTATGTCACTACTATACTATAAAATACTTTTCAGTCCAGGAAAGTGACTAAGTAGAGAACTACTATATGAGCATGTGTTGTTTAAAAATACTTTGTAAAGGTGTGTGTGTGTGTGTGTGTGTGTGTGTGTGTGTGTGTGTGATTAAGCAGGAGGATCCCTTAAGCCTAGGGGTTGGAGGCCAATCTGGGCAATATAATGAAAACTTATCTCAGTAAATAAATATCTTTTAAATAAACGAGTCACCATAAACTGACTGGTGACTGGGTAGTAACCAGTACAGAATGAACTTTCAGATGTAGAGTTGTTGTAAGGAAACTCAACAAGATTCAAGGAAACACAAAGAAATAATTGAATACTCTTAACAGAGGAACAATAGAGAGATGGAAGCAATTTTTAAAAAAAAAAATCTTTGAACTGAAAAAAGATAAATACTATGTAAGCTTAAAAGACTTTACACTAAAAAAAAAAAAATAACCCAATCAAGAAATGGGAAATTGCACTAAATAGACACTTCACGAAAGAGATACAAATGGCCAATAAATACACGAAAAAAATATTCAACATCATTGGCAATCAGGGAGATGCAAATCAAAACTACACTGAGATTTAATCTAACCCCAATCAGAATGGCAGTCAAAGAAATCAAAAACCAATAAATATTGGCAAGGATGTGGGAAAATTGGAACTCTTCTACACTGTTGGTGGGATTGCAAATTAGTTCAGCCACTATGGAGATCAGTGTGGAGATTCCTCAGAAAATGGGAATGGTTCCACCATGTAATTCAGCTATACCACTCCTGGGTATCTTTCCAAAGAGACTGAAACCAGAGAACTACAGTAATATATGTATAACCAATATCATAGCAGCACGATTCATATCATAACCAAATTATGGAACCAACCTAGGTGTCCATACACAGATGAATGGATTACAAAATTATGGGTTATCCATTCAATGGAATTTTACTCAGCAATGAAGAACAAGATTATGTCATTCACAGGAAAATTGAAGGACCTGGAGAACATTATGTTAAGTGAGATTAGCCAGTCACAGAAAGTGAATAATAACACTAATATGTTAAGAGAAAGAAATGAAACAACAAAAATGCAAAATGTGGAAATACAAGCATAGAGTTTTTATTAACATATTTTCTTTCTTTTTTGCTTCTTTGAGATCATATTAAGCTGATATTATTTCAAAATAATGTACTATAATTAAAATAAAATTTGGTGAGCCTCACAGTGATCATGTTAAAGAGACAGCTGCATTCCAATGTTTATTATAGCAATATTCAAAAGCTAAGAAGTGGAAAAAACTAAAGTGCCCATCAACTAATGAATGAATAAATAAAATGTGGCATGTATATACAATGAAATACTATTCATCCATAAAAAAGAATGGGATCCTATCATTTGCAAGAACCTAAATGAAAGTGGAGATCATTTTGTTAACTGCATAAGCCAGGCACAGTAAGACAAATACTACATGATTTTGCTCATACATAGAAGCTAAAAGCTGTTATTATCAGAAATTTGGTAACTTCTTCTTACCAGAGGTTGAGTAAGTAGGAAGGAGGGTGGAGTGAGGAGAGTTTGACCAACAGACACTGTGTTATAGTGAGATAAGTGTAAGAGTTTCTGCTGTGCTGTTACTACAAAGTAGGGCGATTCTATATAATGATAATGTACTCTGTATTTCAGAAAGCTAGCTCTTTCACCCAAAAGAAATGATAAATGCTGAATACATAGTTATCTTGACCCTAATGTAAACATCACACAATGCATACATGTATCAAAACATCACCTGGTATTCCAATAAAATGTAAAATTTTTGTACTTTTATGTCTCAGTTAAAAACAAATTTATGTTTAAGACAAAATGTAAAATGTACAGAAAATATGTCTAATATTTATAGGAGAACTTGTGATTTTAATTGTCTTTTGTTTACTTACCGATTATAAAAAGTAGATAATGAATGTGTATCATCTTAGTTGTTTTTTTAATTTTGTAAAGCAACATCTATTGAAGGCATAGCTTGTGAGGAGTCCTCTTCATCCCATAAGTTTTCATACCTAACAAGTCCTACTTATTTCTTTTTTTTTTTCTGTGTCACAGCATTATTTTTTTTTATTGTGATAATTCATGCTTTGTATTTATACATTTTTGTTAGGTACAAATTGATTCTTTAGAAGTAAACATACTAGAAGACAGAATCATGATGGTCATAGTGAACTTACACAAAATAAGCAAAGTAGGACTAGATGATGTCTTCCTGACCTTGATTAAAGGCATCTCATTTCAGTTTGCTAAAATTTTTAATCATAAATGGATGTTGATTCTGTTCAAAAGCTTTCTGTGAATCTATTGAGATAATACTGTGATTACCGCATATTGTTAATGTGATGGATTACATTGATTAATACTAGAATGCTAAACCAGCCTTGCATTTCTGCAATAAACACCACATGCTTATGATGGATTGTGTTCTTAATCATGCTTGGTTTCAAAATGTTGTTTTAGTATTCTTTTAATGTTACAAAATGTGTATTGATAACTTCTACTTTGTTTTTATATTTATGTTTTGTTCTATATTTCTTTGATCAGTATAACTATTAATAATTTTGTTTATAATTTCTAGAAGTCAGCTTTTGGCTTTCTTACTTTCCTCTACTGGTTTCCTTCCTTCCTTTTTTCTCTCCTTACCTTAACCACTTTCTTCTACTTTTTATTGGGTTCAGCTGCTCAATATGGAGCATCAGATTATATTGATTTCATATCATTTTTTCTGTTTTGCATAAGCATTTAAATCTGTGCTCTTCCCTTCAACACAATATTAGCTATGCCACAAAACTTTTTTATTTAGCCAAAATTTAATTAGTTATATTTAATTATCATTAATTTCAATTTATCATTATCAATTACAATTTCCAAATATTGTTACTATCTTATAATCATGTGTAATCAAATTCTCAAACATTTTACATTAATTGCGAGCTTCTAATTGAGATACAGAAAGTTGAAAAGAACATTAGTTCTACCCTGCAAAAACAACAAAACTCTTAGATAATCCTCAAAATCACAAGTTTTCTTTGATACAATGGATAACTAAGGGCAAAGAAAAATATGAAAATCAAAATTTATGGAAAGACAAAGCCAAAAAGAAAAAGGACATATGCATTTGTTTTACCTGAGCAGATTCCAAATGCCAAGCTCTCACAAGCAAGTAAAAGAATTCAGCTAAAATTTCTATGGAATATATAAAAGATAATTGTGGGCTATCCTAAGAGAATAGAACCTAAGAGATACATATACCAAGAAAAAGTTTACCCACTTTGTCTCTTCTTCACAGTCCTCTGCACATACACATGAGGAAGAGAGAAAGCCTGGACAAAATACCCCTCATGGTGCAGGTCTGTGGGGAGGGGAAAGCAGCTGCCATAGTAAAGACATGAAACCTTGACCATGCACGATGGGACATGCCTGTAATCCTAGGACTTGGGAGGCTAAAATAGGGGGATTACAGGATTGAGGCCAGCCTCAGCAATATGGCGAGACTTTCACTAACCTAGCAAGACCCCATTCCAAAACAAAAAATAAAAAAGGGCTGGGAGTGTAGCTCAGAGGTAGAATGTCCGGATTCAACTCCCAGTAACATACACACACATTCACACACACACACACACACACACACACACACACACACACACACACACACACAAAACCTCATCCTAATCTCCCCTATAAAATAAAAGCAAATTATGGAAATAGGGAGAGACAATTCTGGTACCCCTTGTACATAAAGGAATGGAAAAAAGGAAATGCTACTCCAGTAAAGGGACAAAGATGCACCCTGGGCCAATACTACTAGAATTCTCCTACAGCTAAGGGACCACTGAATAACATCAAAGGCCTCGCTTCTGAGACGCAGGGACAAATCTTCTACTTAACACTCAGTTTCAATTTAAAAAAATGGAATGCTTCCTACATTTACACCTTTCAATAATATGGTGCTAGAAAGAAATTTGGATCTGTGCAAAGTGACGGGTGCTCCTCCTTAGTCTTTTAGAAAAAGCTCCTCCTTTTCCCATCTAGGCTCTTCCCAGTCATTTCATACATTGATAATGGAGTGAACTTTGTTTTGATTCTTGGACATTTTCTTTCCAGTCTTATGTCTTTAATATCATTTATTTGTCTGTGGCTTCGAATGATATCACCATTCTACATCTCTTCCTTGAACTTCAGATTCTTAGACGCAGTGCTTGCTTAATATTTTCAGATAAATATTTAATAAGTATCTCAAATTGAACCTATCAGAACTGAAATCCTCTTCTAGCTGATTAAGCCAAAATCCTGCCTTCAACCTTGACTTATTCCTTTTTCTCACACCCTGTATTTAGCAAACCTAAACTCTATTTCAAAAGATATCAAGAATCTATTTACTTTTCACCACTTTAATTCACATTAAAAAATGAGACCAACATTTCTCATATAAAGTATGCCAATTTTTTTTTTTTGGGTACTGGAGATTAAACCCAGGGACATTCTACTTTTGAGCCACACCCTCATCATTTTTAAATTTTTATTTTGAAACAGAGTCTCACTAAGTTGCTGAGAGTCTTGCTAAATTCCTGAGTCTGGCTTTGCACCTGCAATCCTCCTGCCTCAACCTCCAAAGTACTGGGTTTACAGTTGTATCCCACCATCATGCCAGGCTCGCTAATATCTTTTAACTATTTTATTTTTACCACCTTTGTCTCCCCAGAGTTCATTTTCAGCATAGCAGCAGTGGTCTTGCTAAAATATTAAATTATATTCTTCTATTTAAAAATATCCAATGTATTCCAATCTTAGAATTAAAGTCAGAACCCTCAAATGGCTCAAAGATAATCACCATCTGCCCAGGCTTTCACACTCTGGCCTCACATACTAGTTTCTCCTTCATTCAGTCTTCTTCAGCAACACTGTCCTTACTGCTGTTCCTTCAAGACATAAAAAATTCCTTCAACTCATCATCTCTACATTTACAGTTGCATTACTTTTTCCAGATAACACATCACTTATTCTTTTATCCTATTCAAAGTTTTGCTTATGTTACCTTTACAGGGAATCCTTATCTAACTTTTAATTTATTTATTTATTTTTTTTCTTATTTTTTTTTTAGCATGGATTTTTATACATTTCTTGGGTACAACAGGGTTAATCACACATTTTTGTTGGGTACAAGCTAGTACAGGTAAAGACATCCATGCACATATTTCTCATTAACCCTTCCCCAATTCCCACCCACCCTCCCCCTATCTCCAGGTCAGTTTAGTGATTGACTTTGATGTGATCTTGTAAGTACATCA
>PVLC010013031.1:29408-42846 GCA_004027655.1 Graphiurus murinus | reverse complement strand
TATACAATAGGCCCACAGCCAACATCATATTAAATGGAGAAAAACTGCAAGAGTTCCCACTAAAAACAGGAACAAGACAAGGATGTCCATTATCACCTCTTCTGTTCAATATAGTACTTGAGACTCTAGCCAGAGCAATAAGGCAAGAGAAGGAAATCAAAGGGGTAAAAATAGGGAAAGAAGAACTAAAACTATCCCTATTTGCAGATGACATGACATTATACTTAGAAGACCCAACAAACTCAACCAAAAAACTTGTAGAACTGATTAACAAATTCAGCAATGTGTCTGGATACAAAATCAATCTTAGAAAATCAGAAGCTTTTCTGTATGCCAACCATAAATCTACTGAAAAAGAAGTCCAGAAAACAATTCCACTCACAATAGCACCCCCAAAAATAAAATACTTAGGGATAAACCTAACCAAGGAGGTGAAAGACCTCTATAAGGAAAACTACAAAAAGTTGAAGAAAGAAATCAATGAAGACCTTAGAAGATGGAAGGATCTACCATGCTCTTGGATAGGCAGAATAAATATCACCAAAATGGCCATCCTCCCAAAACTGATCTATAGATTCAATGCAATACCCACGAAATTACCAAGGGCACACCTCACAGACATTGAAAAATCAGTCCTTAAATTCATCTGGAAAAACAAAAAGCCAAAGTAGTTCTTAGCAACAAGAACCATGCAGGAGGTATCACGATACCTGACTTCAAACTCTACTACAAAGCCACAGTAATAAAAACAGCATGGTATTGGCACAAAAACAGACACACAGACCAATGGAGCAGAATAGAAGATTCAAAAACAGACCCACGTGCTTACAGTCAACTGATTTTTGACAAAGGAGCCAAAAACATACACTGGAAAAAAGATAGCCTCTTTAACAAATGGTGTTGGCAAAACTGGTTAGCCATATGCAGGAAAATGGAAATAAACCCCTCTTTCTCACCCTGCACAAGAGTCAACTCAAGGTGGATCAAAGACCTGGAAGTTAGGCCGGAGACCTTGCAGCTACTTGAAGAGGGTATAGGACAACACTTGAACACATAGGCACAGGTAAAAACTTTCTCAACAAGACCTCAAAAGCACAAGCAGCTCAAAGGAAGATCAATACATGGGATTGCATTAAACTGAAGAGCTTCTGTGCAGCAAAGGAAACTATCAAGAACCTCAACAGAGAGACCACAGAGTGGGAGAAAATTTTTGCCAGTTACTCTACAGATAGTGGTCTAATATCTAGGATATACAAAGAACTCAAGAAAATCACAGTCAAGAAAACAAATAACCCAATCAAAAAATGGGCAAAGGATCTAAATAGACACTTCACAAAAGAAGAAATACAAATGGCCAATAAATGTATGAAGAAATGTTCCACATCATTAGCAATCAGAGAGATGCAAATCAAAACTACCTTGAGATTTCACCTAACTCCAATCAGAATGGCAATCATAAAAAATACAATCAACAACAACTGCTGGTCAGGATGTGGAGAAGTGGGAACACTAATACATTGTTGGTGGGATTGCAAACTAGTGCAACCACTTTGGAAAACAGTATGGAGGATCCTCAGATGTATGGGAATGAACCTACCGTATGATCCAGCAATACCACTTCTGGGTATCTACCCAAAAGAATGGAAACCAAACTACCAGACCGACGCATGTGTATCTATGTTTATAGCTGCACAATTCACAATAGCCAAACTATGGAAGCAGCCAAGATGTCCATCAACAAATGAATGGATTACAAAACTATGGGATATGTACACAATGGCATTTTACTCAGCAATAAAGAAGAACAAAATCAGGTTATTTGCAAGGAAATGGATGCAACTGGAAAACATTATGTTAAGTGAGATCAGCCAGTCACAAAGAGTAAAGAAACATATGTTCTCCCTAATATGCAGATGCTAGGGAGAAGATGGGGCAGAAGAGGGTCTCCAGATGAAAAAGTAGAGACCCTCAATAAACAGAGAAGTTGATTTAACCGAAGAGGATAGACAAGAGGCGGGGGGGGGGCACCCTAATGTACATCAAGGTTACTCACTAAACCAAACATGAAAGGGAGGGAGGGCGAGGGAGCGGGGTGGGAATCTATGTAAGGGGTCAAATGAGAAATGTGGGCACATATGTCGTTATCAATTTGTACCTAACAAAGATGTATGCTTACAATGCACGAATAATAATAATAAAAAATAAATAAATGTGTTGTCATATTTTTAAAAAATTTCACCCAACTGACAGATGAAAAAGAATATTCTAGCATAAATTTAGTTTATATTTCTCAAATTATGAGTGAAGTTAAACATTTTATTATGTAATGGCCATTTTCTATCTTTATGTGAATATTTTTCATGAAATTTTCCAATTTTCTATTGCACATATGATTTTTCTATGAGTTTTAAAAAAATATTTAAGATAGCTGTTTTTACCTGTCATTTACATTACAAATATTTTTCCAAGATCCATTTGTTTTAATTTGTTAATAGTATTCTTTGCATGCAAATACTTTTAACTTTATATAATAAAATATTTCAACTTACTGATCATCTCTAGGTTTTGAATATGACCTAAAAGTCTTTTCCTGAGTCTTAGAAAGAGGCATTTAACTGGTTTTATTTTGTCAGTTTTATGGCTTTATACACTGATCCATTTGTAGCTTATTTATGTGTGTAGTATAAGGTATGAATCTAATTTTATTTTATTTTTCCCAAATAGTTACCCAATTATCTTGGCTTCATTTACTATAAAGTCCATCATTCCTTCAGTGATTTGCGATGCCACTTTAACAGAATACTAAATTTCTTAATGTGCTATATGTATTTTTGGATTTTTTTTCCATGTCTAATTCCTCTAATCTGTTTGTCTCTTCATGAGTCAGTACCACACTGATTTACTTATAGTTGCTTTATGCTATGGTTTAGGTCTTGCAGGCCGAGTTCTACCTCATAGTGTTACTTTTCCAGTGCTTTCTTGGCTATTCTTAAATTTTTTGTATGAACTTTACAATCAATTTGTCTAGCTACATTTAAAAAAATGTTTACTGGCATTTTTAGTGAATTACATTAAAATTATAAATAAACTTAAGGAGAACTGACAACTTTATGATGCTGAGTCATCCTGTCTGACAATTGAGAGGTTGTTTGTTTCTTTTTGTCCAGTTCTACTTCTGTATCTTTCAAGAGATATTTACTCATACATACATTTGTGCGTAGATTCATTTATGTGTAGTCAAATAAACTCATATATATGTTCAGTCCAGATCATTCTTGGATATATTTGAAGACCAAGAGCCTATTAGAAATCCATGGCTAGGCTTCAACACCATAAATATTCCCCCAATAGCCAGGCATGATAGCACATGTGTGCAATCCCTGTACTTGGGAGGCTGAAACAGAAGAATTGTGGATTCAAGGTCAGCCTCAGCAACTTAGTGAGACCCTGTTTGAAAATAAAAAATAAATAAAATAGGGCTGGGGTATAGCTCAGAGGTAGAATGCCCCTTGTTTCAGTTCCCCATAAAACACACACACACACACACACACACACACACACACACACACACACACACACATATCCCTTAAATTACAAACAAAATCCTATGTGTATTTGTGTGTACAGTTTAAGTTGGATTTTTATTTTATCTTGTTTTCTCTGAGAGATAATTAGTTTTTCTGTTCATTCTCATCCCAATACAAGCTTTTTAGAGTGTGAGATACCCAAACAATTACAATTCTATGTTTGAAAAGAAACACACATCCAAACGACTTCTCGTTATGCTTCCAGGTCCAGTGAACCAAACAGCAAATAATTCCTTTCCACTCAGAATATAGCAAGAAATATGATAAAAGGGGATATGTTTTTTTTTTTTTTTTTTTTTTTTGCAGTACTAGGGATTGAACTCGGGCATTCTACCTCCGAGCTACATCCCCAGCCCTATTTTTTTTTTTTTTTTATTCTTTATTTCGAAACCGGGTCTCACTAAGTTGCAGAGTGCCTCACTAGGTAGCTGAGGCTGGCCGCGAACCTGGATCCTCCGGTCTCAGCCTCCCAAATGCTGGGATTACAAGCGTGCGCCACCATGCCCGGCTTGGGATATGATCTTTTTACTAAAAAAGTCAGATTATTTAGGACACTCAAATCAAGTAGAGAATCAGTCACCTACAATTTAATTCAATAAGGAATTTAATAAAGAAGATACACAGATGTTAGAGCACTCTTGTCTGCATTGAAATGCCTAAAATGTAACCTTTTTTCAAGTGAAAGGAGATATTTCAGATAAGATTATTATAGTTATGAAAATATGATCATGTCATCCTTTACTCTTAACATTTCTCAGGATTTTCATTTCCCAGTAGTAACAATGGTGTGGAAGGTATAAATGGAATGTTGGAAAAAAAATCTTTTCTTTCTTTTCTTTTCTTTTTCTTTTTTTCTCATTTGCTTGCCTTCACAGAGCAATTGCATTCCTTTTTTGAGACCTTGTTTCAAAATAAAAATAAAATAGGGCTGAGGGTATAGCTTAGAAGTAGAATGTCCCTGAGTTCACTCCGTAGTAACACATACACACACACACACAAAGATGTGTAAGCATAAATAACACGTTTGTTCCACAAATTTATTTGTTTTTATTTCAGCAAACTTTCTACAAATATGGGTATAATCAAAATATTCACTTAATTCATGTTCTATTAATAGTAATGCTAAATTATGCAACCACTCTAAGTCACTGTAGATCTTAAATAATATATTGATTGGTATTTTTCAATTTATAGAAACTTTGATCGTAAAAGGCAGTAAAATCAGGAAGTATCAATAACTCAGAAATGAAGCAAGAATTTTATGTACTTTATTTACATTTGCATATAAAAACTACCATTCCATAGAGAGTATTACAAAATATATTGATTTTATAATATTAATTAATATTTATATATCTATTTTCAAATTTCTTAAAATAGTAACCAGAACTTCTTAGTTGTGTAGAAAACACTATCATGCATGTTACAACTTACACTTATACATATTTATAAGTAATATGAATTGTTTAATATTATAACATCATCTTTTCTCAACGTGCACGGTAGTGGCAAATACTGTACTATACTAGTCTGTGAATATTTCTAGAATCACAAATGGAAATATGAAAGAAAAACATGACAATAAACATCCTGCATTATTGGAAATTACATTTTATTTGTGCAAGATCTATTGATCTCATGCTGTTTAAGAGAAAACATTTGACTAGTAGGTTAGTGTGTTTATTTTCTTACTCAAGAGCTTCCCCCTACCCACACAGTTCCTGCACTCTGATACCATGACAATCACTGATGTCAAACAAACACAACTTTATTTAGATCCAGCTGCTTTCTGTTTTAATACTATAGGACAGGAGATGTGGAAAAGCATTTCCCTTAGGACTAAATCTTGTTAGTCATAAGAATGCATGTTCAGAGTTTGGGGTCCAGTGTGGAATATTGGCTTCCAAATGACAGGTACCCTTGTACTCTTTCATAAACTGACTTTTGTGAGATGGTGATATGTGGGGTCCATAGGCTTTAAAGGGTCCACAGCAGAACTTGCCTGCATCCAAAAGGGATCATTCACAAGACTGGGAAATCTAGAAGAACACTACTAAATCTCCCAATGATTCATACAGTCAGAGTGTTCCTTCTCTGCACAGTTGCTCTATTTCCTTCCTTTCTTCCTTTTTTTTTTTTGTAAGTTTGGCTTTCTCTGCTTTCTGTCATTGTCTGCTACATAGCAGCTGACTTGTTGCTTTGATATGAAATGGCTCTGACCCTGCTCCATTGAATCTTTCAATTTAAGCACCCATTGCCATCTTTAAAAGCCTATTCTCCCAGGATTCTGATTACAAATTCTTAGGAGAAAACAAAAAGCCATAGATTGGCCCAGGTTGGATTAGATGTTTACCTTTAGTTCAGCTGGGCCAAAAGAAGCAAAATATTTGGTGCAATGTCAAAGTTACACATGAATATTTTAAAAATTCAGAGTTGATGACCTACTAGCAATTAGAATCTTCTTAGTACCCAGGAATAATACTATTCAAAAAGTCAAACATTTCATTTGTGTCTTATTCTTTGAGAAGTAGATGTTCTAATGTTGAGCAAATGATAATTATGATTTTTTTAAAAAATGAGTTTAACTATGTATGTGTAATTCTATATGTCAAAGCAGTGATTTTACTGTTCTGGTTTTTGTATTGCCAACACTATATATCAAATAAGTGAAGGATTAAATGAATGATGAATTCCTTCTATATTCTATCAGATATGTTAGATGACATTACACAAAGAACAAGGTCTTAGAAGACATTACACAGAGAATGAGATCCATGATGTCTAATGCTAACTATCTATGTATCTCCAGATAGGTCATTTACTCTTGCCCTTTTACCCTGAAAAGGCCAAGGTCTTTTTCTTGCCTTAATGTTTATTATGTCTGCCTAGACTATGAAATTTGTATATCACTAACTGAAAACCAACGTGATAAGCATCACACTGGCAGCATCATAGGCTATACAGAACTGAGATAAGACAGAAAATTTCTGCTAAGTTCAGAGTGGAGATCTGTGGGTGGGGAGGATAGGGTTTACAAAGGAAGTGACACATGATCTCTATATTAAAGGAAGAGAAAATTTGTTTTTCCAGATAGGGAAGGAGGAAACGACATCTCTGGCAGAATTCTTCAATGGTTAGTCATGTAAAGGTTGTAAAGAGTAGGGCAAGATACATGAAGTTCTCAGCTTTTCAGTATGCCAACTGAGCTATACTCCTTCCCCACCCAAAAGAAAATTTAATGTAATAAAACCAAGTGAGAAAATGGTTATTATTAGCAATTGTGTCCTCACTCTCAGCCCTTTTTGCTTTGCATTTTGAAACAGAGTCTGACTAAATTGCCCAGGCTGGCCTCGAACTTGTGATCCTTCTGTCTCAGCCTCCCAAGTACTGAGATTACAGGCATGCACTAACATACCTGGATTTTTTCTTTTTATGTGTCTTGCAGATATAAGAGAAATGATGGTAATATTCTCACTCGGGAAAAACAGGGAGTTCATGACACCTAATTTGTGACCTAAGACTTGAAAAAAAGTGCTAACAGCTCTGGTGGGTCACTAAATTACCACAATCTCCATATCAGAGATTGAAGTCTGGTATTTAAGTTATACAGGTCTCCAAGACCTGACACACCTGACAGAAGAAAAGCTGTTTCATCATAGGTATGTATCTATGGTGTTCACTAACCACAAGTTCTTGGAACAGGTAGATCCTTTGTTAAAATCTCAATAGCAATAAAGCCAAAGAGTAATCTTAGTGGAGGTAATTAGCTTCAACAGAGGGAAATGAAGCCCTGGCCACAGACTTTCTGCAACCCCAATTCAATTTGCTTATGTCCCCAAAAGAAATGGAGAGAATGTAAACTCAATAAAGCATATTTCTACACTAGGAAAATGATTCAGAGGTTATATCAACAACTCAGTGTTTCATTCATAATTTAGGTTAAAAAAATGTGTCACATGGAATATATTTGTCTAAAGATCAGAATTCTATCAGTCTTAGCCCCAGGCTAGAGCAATTTCAGTATTGTCTTGTACTTTTCCATGATCCCAAGATGAATGTTTTTAAAAACTCACTTTAATAATGCACTGGTTAGTGGGAGTGGGGCCCATGGCACAATGCCCTAATAGCTTGTCTAGCACATCTTCTATCTACCGACAGCCATTCTCAGATCAATCTCATGAGTTCCCCAAAGAAATTGTCTCAGACTTGATGCTGAAATATCATTTCTCAATTAAGCAGCAGCAGCTGAAAACAGTGCTATAAATATGGGCCAGCAGAACCAGAGTCATGGCATGTTTTCTCATACTCTTATCAGATTTGCAGGTTCAAGCATTTAAGTCCAAACAAACTGTTTTGAGAGCAAATTATATCAAGATAGGTATTTTATAATCATGTATCATGTAATATGTATCATTTTATATTATCTTTCACATACACTACACTATAAAAACTCTTCTTTTAGTTATCCTTATAGAAGAGTATCAGTGAATTTTACCAAAAAGTAAATATTACCACTTTAAATACCAACAACCATTCTCTGTAAAGTGGGGGTGATGATAATTCAAATAGAGTATGTGCAGTAGGGTTGGTGTTGATTTTAAACATATTATGTGCCTAGAACAATGAGAATGTTGAATGAGACACTTGCTTTTAGAAATGTGCTGGAAGTTTTAAGTTAAGCAAAGATGGCTTCTTCCTTATGCAAGATTAAGGAAAGCGCCTCAGAGCTCAGGGTTTCTTGTGTCCAGTGTAAGGCCATATATCCAGGTTTTCACATGAACTTTGGCAAAAGGAAACGAGACCCCAGGACTCTGCTTTTTCCTGGCCATGTCTTTACCTGTTGTCCCATCTTCAGGTACAGCTTCTCCAACCTGCTATGCACTGACAATCCCAGGACTAATATTATGCTCTTTTTCCCTACTCGCTTTAGTGGCCAGTAGAAGCCCAAGATCCCAGGACAGCCTTCTTCCACTCGTCCAATCCCTAAGCAGTTCTGCATGTCCTCCCTGGGTGTTATTTCATTCATTCCTTTTTCATCACTCCTCAGAAACCCAGGTGAAGGCTATTTTCCTTCTCACATGTCTGTAAAACTGGAATTGGAGGGAATTATTGCTTCCCATTGCCATTTGTGGACCATTCTTCCTCTTTCCTCCCACAAAATGCCAGGTTAGACTTTGAGTTATCAGAATCTACCACCTACTACCTACCTCTCCTAGTTGATATCACCTGCTGATTCCCCTTCATTATCTAATGATGTTACCTTAGGCCTTTGAAACAGATTCTGTGTGGGATATTTGTGTGCCATCTTATAGAGGAGTATACTATGAAATAACATCTGTATAGTAATGAAGAGAGCAGGATTAGATTGAGGGGAAACTGATATCTGATGTAGTTGCAAAAATGCCTCAGCTTAGCCCATGGGAATGCTGGAATGTTCCTTCCATAGTTGTCCCCCCCCCAAAAAAAATACTCATCTCTGTTCTCTGTGTGGAGATCTGACTGCCAAATCTCTAAGTCCAGAATAGTAGTCAGCCTCATAGAATGGCAGAAGTCTCAGCCACAACCCCATGACAGATCATCTACCATGGTAGGTGTCAGTGATGGTGAGGTCACAGCCTGGTTGGGTTGTCAGATTTATGGGCTTAGTGTAGCTAGGTAGATAAAAGACCCAACTTGCAGGAAACACAGAAGAGTTTATAATTGATCTACTTCATACCAGGCAAATTTTTGAAAACTCTTGACAGAACAATAACTTGGTGAAAGCAGGGCTTCATAGAATCAATATCCTGGCCATGTAATGGATGAAAGATGGCAAGGATCTGGACTCAGAATAATGGAAACTAGTAAAGCTAGCACAGGCATGAAGTAACAGGGTTGTGAATTAACGTGGCTGCTGTGGGAATTGGCATAATAAAGTAGGAGTAAGATACATTTTAAAAAAAAAGTATTCAAAATGCCTTGATAAAAAAATTAGAATCAGGGAATGGAAGAGAAAAAGCTGTCAAGAGTGATTCTCCCTTTTTACCCTTGGGCAATGGAAGAATGCTACTCTCAGGTAATTCAGAAATGGGAGGAGGATATGGAGAAGAAAAAAGGAAACATTTAAAAAAGAGGATGGTGAATGTGAGCTGATGGTAGAATGGAATATTGGAATTGCCCCTTAACAACTGTAAATGTGGAATTATAGACTCAGATGAGCATTCAGAAACACTATAAAAATTTAAAACTGGAAAGGAGCCCTTTTAAGGGACCAATTAGAACATGTTCAGGTGCTTCAGTGGAGGATGACAGTGGTGGTTTTTAAGAAGCTGTAGAGTGTTTGTGAAGTTTATGCCTGATTAATATTTGGAGATGTTAGCTCATATCTTTCCCCATAGCATTTTCCTGTCCATTTCCTTCCATTAACTCAGCAGTGAATTCTGTGCTGCATTGCTTAAGAGAGAGTAAAGGAGAAGCAAAGAGTCTAAAAATAGTCTTTAGGACCCACAATCTCTGAAAGCATATGCCCAATGGAAGAAGTTCAAGGAAGAAACAATGAACTAATAGAAACTGAAAGGAAATAGAGGTTTACTCAGATAAAATAGATATCCTCTTAGGCTGAGGGAGAGCTAAGATATCTAGGGACAGTAGGAATTTGTGCTTTGTTTCCTGATACATGGATCTACTGAACTCCATGGAGAAATAGTTGTATGTATTGTCCAAAGCAGTTGTGCCCAACTATGACTGTATGATCTGGAGAACACACACACACACACACACATACAACCAATGCTGATGTGTAACTCCAAAGATTCTGATTTAAATGGTATGGTTTAGGCTCAAGAATATATATTTTCCAAAAGTCCTCCAGGTGATTCTTATGGACAGTCAGATTCATTGGTCTAGGAAAAAAAAACTCAACCTCAGCATTATTAACATTTTGGGTGGAAAATTCTTTGTTGGGGACTGCTTTTTGCATTGTAGGATTTCAGCAGCATCCCTGACCTCTACCAACTAGATTCTAATAGCTTCCCCCTACTTCCAGTTATATAAATAAAAAATGTCTCTGGATATTGCCAGATGTCCCTGGTGGAACAAAATTGTTTTAGTTGAGAACCACTGGTCTAGGTAAACCATAGACTTTGAGCTACATGGTCTCACCTATAAATGACAAAAGAAGTAGCAAAGAACTTTTGAGTCTTGAGGAGATGGTGGGAAAACAATAGAAAATATATGAAGACTATGAACTATATAAAACAATGACTATGATGATCAGAGTGTATTCCTTCCCACTTCACAAACCTAGGGGTTCTGAGGTCTTGGCAACACTTGGGGATGACTGGGATAAAAGCTCTAAAGTAACTATTAGAATTTTTGTGTCAGCATGGGACCATTGAATTAAAAATGAACTATTAAGAGAAGTGGGGGGAGCTGGGCTTGGTGGTGCATGCTTGTAATCCCAGTACTTGGGAGGCTGAGACAGGAGGATCCAGGTTCTTGGCCAGCCTCAGCTACTTAGTGAGGCTCTCTGCAACTTAGTGAGACCCTGTTTCAAAATAAAGAACAAAAAATAGGGCTGGGGGTGTAGCTTGGAGGTATAATGCCCCTGGATTCAATCCCCAGTACCACACACGTGCACATACACACACACACACACACACACACACACACACACACACACACTTGGGGGAAAAGCATGCTACTTCTTGAACACCTAAGTTAATGGCGTGATGCTTATGCCTTACAAAAGTTTATACCACATTGCTCTATTAAGTATTAGAAACATATTACAAAAAATTCTGCCATGCATACATGTCCATGCCAATTCAGTAGTAGACTAGAAGGCCAACGCAGATTGTCTAAAATGTAATCAGAGTAGTTATACTGACTGACTGACTAAAAAGTCCATAGGTGACATCTAAGCTTATCCAGGAGATATCTGAAATGGAATTACAAAGTAAGTGATGAAACAAGACCTTTGGGGGCTTCTTCAGCAGCCAAAACAATGCATCTTGTCTTGCTGGGGCCATTGAAATTCTCCTACTGCCTAGAAGCTCAGTGATCTCAGGTGGACAGCTTAGAGTTCAAGCAGACAACTGAATGAGGTATCCTCTTTCTCAAGTGAGAGGACACCTATGCCATACGAGGCTCATAGCTCCAAACTACAATGCCTAACCCAAATGGCAATTGTCTATTTACTCATATTTTGATTTTATAAGTGGATTTGTTATCCCAATCATATTTAAAAACAAAATATTCTTATTATCATCCAGTAAAATCACCTAATTTAGTGAATAAGAAACCTGAAATCCAGGATAAATTGTACTGCCCACAATTAAACATCTACTAAATAACAGCACCAGAGATAGAGCTCAGATGTATAACATACTCCCCACAAAAAGTTGCTTTTAATTATCTTGTGTCCTTCTTTACCTCTTTATTACCTACTTTTCTTTAAGGCTCATGGGAAAGTCCTCTAGGTGGGGCTTGAAGATAAAGATCGGGTTGTTCATTTTCAGATGAAACATCATCAAAGGAAGTGGTGTTTGGGAACAAGGAAAATTGTATGAAAGTAGCCTCAATAATGCAGGAAATTCATCTGAAAGAGGCAGCCCATGTCTTCCTTCAAAGAACAGAGTGATTTCTGGGGTGGCCTACTATATCCATGGCACTATGCAATGACTCTTCAAGCTACAACACTTGGATCCCTTCGAGGACTTATTTCTTTTGAAGTGAAATCTCTGAGGTTCAATGACTGGGAAGCTTCCTGGTTTCCAAAGCCCAATTAACAGTGATGCACTAGAGATTCAAGTTGTAGAAAAGCTGGGAACCTTATTAGTTTGTGGTGCTGAGGCCAGACAGAAGTGAAGCTTGAAATGGGGTCAGTAGGTAATATTAGAGACCAAAGTTATGTTGGAGTCAGAACTGAAAAGGTGATGTAAATAGGTCACTGGACAGAAGCAATACCTGCCCAGTAGAAGTTAGAGCTGGTGTAGCATGGGAGATAAGAGTCACTTTCCTGACTTGTCTTTCTAACGAAGGCCACCAGTTTATGTCTCTCACCTTTGCCCCAGCTGTCCTACCTAGCTCAGTTTTGAAACATACTAGAAACACAATGAAATCAATTAAGTATTCAACGAGTCTCCTTTCCAAGCACATTTGTGTCTTATAGTAGACTCTTTATATAATTAAACAGTTATTCAGACTTACCATCTTCAGACTTAAAAATTCATATTTGAAAACATAAAATGAATAAAAATATTTAAAAATTAAACAATAAAAATTTACAAAATAGTGGAGAACTGCTAGGCCAAATTCTGAGAGAAAACCTGATCCCAGAGAGGTAAGAAAGGAATTGAACACCAACACTGCCATAAAGGCATTTGCCAATATTGAGACAGATAACAGGAAACAAGCTTTGTTCAGTAGTTTCAGGGGTAGGAGGACAGAAATCAAGTTCTTTACCATAAAAATCTACTTAGCATTCAATGGTGAAAAAATTCAATGATGAAATTAACCTGGCACAAACTCTTTCAGAGGATAAAAAGAGGGAACATTTTCCAACTCTTTTTCTGAAGACGACGTATCCTTGATTCCAAAACTCAATAAAGAATATAATATGAGAAAAGAAAAAGACAGGGTAAGCTCTATATAAGAAAACAGTTGCAGAGGGGGGCGTGGTGGCGCACGCTTGTAATCCCAGCATTCGGGAGGCTGAGACCGGAGGATCCGGGTTCACGGCCAGCCTCAGCTACCTAGTGAGGCACTCCGCAACTTAGTGAGACTCGGTTTCAAAATAAAGAATAAAAAATAGGGCTGGGGGTATAGCTCGGAGGTAGAATGCCCCTGAGTTCAATCCCCAGTACCGCAAA
>PVLC010013031.1:0-29308 GCA_004027655.1 Graphiurus murinus | reverse complement strand
GGTCAACTCAGAAGATAAGAACATCTCAGAGTACAAGTGTCCATCAGTAGTAGAATAGAATGGTGTACTGACCATAGTTAAATGCCACAATATCAATAAATCTTACACACATATAATGTTGAACAAAAGAAGCAAAAATTAAAAATATCTCTAGCATGATTCCATTTGTATAAAATCTTAAAATAGGCAAAACATAATTATATTGCTTAAGAATACATTATACTGTGAAAACTATAAAGAAAGGAAATTGTTACTGTAAATATCTGAAGCGCTAGTAACTCTAGGTAAGAGAGAAGGGGTTATGAAATAAATGAAATACATGGGAGTTTTTTGAGAATGTGTTCAATATTTTATTTCTTGATTTAGATGGTAGTTACTTAGGCACTTGCTTAGTATATTTTTAATTGTTAAATTTTATGGTCTGAGCACTTTTTCTTTGTGGTGGTACTGGGGATCGAACCCAGGGGCATTCTACCTCTGAGCTACACCCTCAGTCTTATTTTATTGTTTTTTGTTTGTTTGTTTTTTAATCTTTGAAATAAGGTTTCATTAAGTTGCTGAGGGACTCAATAAGTTGCTGAAGTTGGTCTTGAACCTGTGATTCTCTTGTCTTAGCCTCTCAAGTACTGGAATTATTGCACTTCTAAATATGTATCTTACATTTCATACCAATTTTTTTTTAAAGAAACCTTACAAGAGTCATAGAAATAGGCTTAAGTAGTCGCATTTCAGGTATTATGTCTTACAAGTAGCAAGGGAAATATCTTGAGTTAAGGTGGGCAGACCCATAGGCCTTCCAGTTGCTCTAAATACCCAATTTGGCCACATTGCCCTCCACAAACTACCTCACTCAGACAAGAAAACTTGATCCTAGTCATGTATACAGCAGTCTATTGATTTCATCATAGTATTTTAGATCCAACTAAAATGATTAGTTCAACCATAACATAACATAAATTTAAATTGAAAGCACAGTAATTATTTTTATGTCTTTAAAAAGTCTGGGCGGGCGGGGTCGGGCGGTTTGAACAAGACAGAGACGGAACCGGAGCCAGGACCGGGCAGTGGATGCGATTCCTCCAAGAGCCGAAAATGGCAGTGAACGTGTACTCGACGTCAGTCACCAGTGATAACCTAAATCGACATGACATGCTGGCCTGGATCAATGAATCTCTACAGTTGAATCTGACAAAGATTGAACAGTTGTGCTCAGGGGGTATGGTCAGTTTATGGACATGCTGTTTCCTGGTTCCATTGCCTTGAAGGAAGTGAAATTCCAAGCTAAGCTACAATACAAATATATCCAGAACTTCAAAATACTACAAGCAGGTTTTAAGAGAATGGAAGTTGACAAAATAATTCTTGTGGATAAATTAGTAAAAGGAAAATTTCAGGACAATTTTGAATTTGTTCAGTGGTTCAAGAAATTTTTTGATGCAAACTATGATGGAAAAGACTAATACACTGTAGCTGCCAGACAAGGTCAAGAAACTGTAGTGGCTCCCTCCCTTGTTGCCCCAGCTCTGAATAAACCAAAGAAACCTCTCAGCTCTAACAGTGCAGCTCCACAGAGACCCATTTCAACACAGAGAACTACTGCGACTCCTAAGGCTGTCGCAGGAGTGGTGTGGAAGAATCCTGGTGTGGGCAACGGGAATGATGAAGCAGCTGAACTGATGTAGCAGGTCAACTTATTGAAACTCACTGTTGAAGACTTGGAGAAAGAGAGAGTTTTCTACTTTGGAAAGCTAAGGAACATTGAATTGATTTGCCAGAAGGATCAGGGGGAAAACGACCCTGTATTGCAGAGGATTGTAGACATTCTGTATGCCACAGATGAAGGTTTTGTGATACCTGATGAAGGGGACCCACAGGAAGAACAAGAAGAGTATTAACAGCCTGGACCAGCAGAGCAACATCCGAATTCTTCACTCCAAATCATGTGCTTAACTAAAATATCCCTTTATTATACTTAGAGGATTCACTGGTTTCTTTTCATAAGCAAAAACTACCTCTTCTTAAAAGTGCACTTTGCAGAAGTTTCACTCGTTTTCCAATAACTTTGAGATAGAAGCTTTTATCATGTAGCAGAGCAGTATTAACATATAGTTGGTTCACCTGGGGAACAAGGAGGCTGACCATGGACTTACCATAGGGGTGCTGGTCACACTGATTGCTGGAGAAGGTGTGTTTATGTAATACACTGAGGTGGTAACCACAGTAGAGAAATGTAAAGACTGAATTGAATATTAAGCTACTGTGGAATATTGGCAGAGAATGTTTTAATAAAAAAATGCCTTCAGAGTATTTAAAATATGCTTCCATCTTTCAAAATATAAAATATAATGTGACAGGAAATCTTATGTGTCTGACATTGTGTCTGGGAAAGAAGGACCAGACTTTGGAACATTTGGAACCTGCCGTCACAGGTCTTGTGGGGCTGCTTGAATCCTCCCAGGCCTAAAAGGAAAGTTTAAGAAGTTGTTCTGTAAAGCCATTTTTTGTCATTGATCAGCTGCAACCTTACTAAAAGCAAGTAGCCTGGTTGCCTAGATGAATAGAGGGTGTGTTTCAGCCCTGAGATGTTTGAGGTAAAGAACGTTTCATTGATCATAATTTTTCCATTTATTCCTGAAATTTCGATGTATTGTGTTTTGGTGGAGAAATGAGGTGTGTCCAGTTTTTTAATTTAACAACTGCTTTTGGGGATTTGTCCATGTCTCTGGGATTTGAATTGGGGTTGTATCCCCTTTTCCTGTCTTGAGTTTACATTTAATGTATTTCTCTTCTCTGCTCCCCTTGCCCACTGGGGACTCCTCTTTGGCTCCTTAAGTTTGCTACTTAGCATTGGAAGTACAGCAGGCAGATGATCGTGCTGCACGTTTTTGCTGGACCTCTAGCAAAGGGAGTGATCAGTGAAGGCCATTGGGATCAACAAGGCTGGGGTGTTTTCCGTATCTACTGTCCACAGCTCTCCACTGTTAACCGAATACTTTGCCAGTGCACTAATCTCTTTGGAGATAAAATTCACTAGTGTGTTACTAAATGTTAAATTTGTTTTGCAGAAAATACAGTACTATGTCTGAATTAATTATTAATATTTAAAATATTTCATTCCTTAACACTCCCTCATTTGCTTTTGCCCATGGCCTATTCATTTCCTTTGTTTGGCAGAATTCTGCAAAATGTATGCTACCCACTACTGAGATTGTTCAGCCCCTGATGTGTTTGTATTGATTTGTTTATGGTGGTAGCTTGTCCTAAAATGTGTGTAGAAAACAGGTATTTTATGATAAAATTGTTGTGTAGTGCATGCTTTGTGTGGAATTCAGAGGAAAACCCAGATTCATTGATTAGCAATGCCAAAAAATATAAGTAACTAGCCATCGTTCAAATGACAGTGGTGCTATTTCTCTTTTGTGGCCTTTTAGACTTTTGTTGCCCTAAAATTCTATTTTATTGGGAACCCATTTTCCACCTGGTCTTTCCTGACAGGGTTTTTTTCTACTTTCAAAGTTTCTAAACAAAATTCTGTATTTCAAAAAAATAAAGAAAGAAAGAATAAAAACAAAAAGTCTGAATTACACAAACCACTGAATGTGATTCCAAAGCAACTAAAATGATTATTCGTGCCATGTAGTTTGCTGGGCTATGGATCATAAAAAAATAAGAAACAAAACACACTGAAAAAGTCAATGATAAAAGCACAGCTCTTACTTTTTTTTTTTTTTTTTAATGATAGTTGCAGCTCACAGGAGAAGAGCCTAGAGTTGTCATGGCAACAGTAATAAGGAAAATGAGCCTCTAGCCTCCAACTCTCCTTTTTTTCTCTTTCCCATTCTTGGCACTAAATAGTAAAGAACCATCCCAGACGACGTGTAAAACCAATAATGTTTATAAGTTAGTCTCAGTCAACACATACAACAACCTTGAGTTTCTAAACAAATAACATTCCGATGAATGTTAAGAGGGTAGAGACATCTTTGATGAATATACAATATATCCAGATCCTATAAAAATAAAATAATATGGCATATGGTTTGTCTTACGGATAGTCTTTTCATATCAAGCCTGAATAGCATCATATGTAGTTTTATTTCTAAATTTTGTGCCATATCTATGATACTTTACTAAAATACAACTCATTTCAGCCATAATCTCTAATCAGCATTCACTTACCTATTGTACAATAATTGTGTAGTATAATATATTGCTTAAAATGTGGAATTTGAGACCAAATATACCTATTTTCAAATTAAAACACTGCCATTTCTTTGCAGGTAAATCTTGGGTAAGTTACTTAATATTTCCAAACTTCAACCTTCTAATCTGTAAAATGGAGATAACTGTAATCACTTACTTATAATTAAGTGTAATTATTTACTTTGATAAGTGAGAGGAATAAAGGATATAAGTGTGTCATGTCTGGAAATATTAAAAATGTTACATTGAGTAAGAGCTGGCAAAAATTTCGAATCAATGAGAATATGAGATGACAATCCCATATCAAGAATTCATCAAGTCGGGCATGGTGGCACATGCTTGTAATCCCAGCATTTGGGAGGCTGAGACTGGAGGATACAGGTTCATGGCCATCCTCAGCTACCTAGTGAGGCATTCTGCAACTTCATGAGACCCTGTTTCAAAATAAAGAATAAAAAATAGAGCTGAGGGTGTAGCTCGGAGGTTCGGTGGTAGAATGCCCCTGAGTTCAATCCCCAGTACTGCAAAAGAAAAAAAAAAGAATTAGTCAAAAGTGCAGACAGAGCTTGTAAAATTCTAATGAGGGAGAGTATCTCTTATAGAGTGGGTATGAGAGTTAAATGAGGTAATATAAAAGCACGTAACACAGTACCTAGTACATCTTAAATGCTCCAAATATTAATGTATTACTATTACAAATAACATACTGACCATGTCCTATGTTCATACATATTTCAAACAGTTTTGAAAACCATATAAAAATTATAGTTCTCAATTATGTTAAGTGAGACTAGCCAGTCAAAGAAAGTGAAGGGGCATATGTTTTCTTAAATATGCGCATAAGGAGTAACTGGAATACCAGAGGGACTCCAAATAATGGAGGAGAAACCTCAGTGGAGTCTGGAAAGTAGTCTAAGGGAAGGGAAGGGGGGAGACTGAGGTTCAGTATTGGAAATACGAACATCAACTATGTGAAAATACCAATATTAATCTCAGTATTCTGTATGGAAAGGGGGGGAGATGTGGAAGTGGTGGTGGGGTACCAAGTGCTGTGTGCATGTATGTCATTGTCAACATGATTTACATTATGATGTGAGACCATAATGCACCAAGAAAAGCACATAAAAATTAGAGTTCTCAGAATTATAATTCTCAACCACTTTATACTACTTCTGTTTCTGTTCCTGATTTAATGTGCTTTATTTCTCATTTAATACTCCATCCACTCTACCAGCCTCCCTTTATTGTTCTCACGACTTTATTAGGCTTCTTCCTGGGTCCCAATTGAAATCACCATCAGCTTGGGAGACAAAGCTCAGTTTAATCTCTATTTTGTCTATACTTTGATAAGTGAGAGGAATAAAGGATATAAGTATGTTATGTCTAGGAGTATTAAAATGGGACTCAGTAGGAATTAGGCAAAAGTGCAGATAGAGCTTGGAAAAATCTAATGAGGAAGAGTAGGACTATATTAAGGCTAATTGTATCTACCTATTCTATAAAGCAAAGAGAGGTCATTACTAGCCACCTGGAGCCACCTTTACTCTCTGGTCTGTGGGAGTACAACAAGGAAGAATTTGGAGAATCAAGGGGACCTTAAAATAAAAACTTGCACCATTAGCTAACATGTGTGGGTTAGAAGAATAGATGAACCAGACGACATATTCTCCTTTTTCCCCTACATTAAAGTACAGCATACACAAAGAAATATATATATTTAATTTCTTTTTAATTTTTATTTTTATTCATACATTGTAAGCATACATCTTTGCTGGGTACAAATTGATAATGATATATGTGCTCACAATTCTCATTTGACCCCTTCCCCAAATTCCTACCCCGCTGCCTCACTCTCCCTCCCTCCCCTCTCAAGTTCAGTTTAGTGAGTAACCTTGATATACATTAGTGTGCCCCCCCCCCCGTCCAACCCCTTCGGTTAAATCAACTTCTTTGATTTCAAGGGTCTCTCCTTTTTCATCTGGAGACCCTCTTATGCCCCATCATCTCCCTAGCATCCGCATATGAGGGAGAACATATGCTTCTTTACTCTTTGTGACTGGCTAATCTCACTTAACATGTTTTCCAGTTGTATCCATTTCCCTGCAAATAACATGATTTTGTTCTTCTTTATAGCTGAGTAAAATTCCATTGTGTACATATCCCATAGTTTTGTAATCCATTCATCTGTCGATGGACATCTTGGCTGCTTCCATAGTTTGGCTATTGTGAATTGTGCAGCTATAAACATAGATACACATGCGTCGGTCTGGTAGTTTGGTTTCCATTCTTTTGGGTAGATACTCAGAAGTGGTATTGCTGGATCATATGGTAGGTTCATTCCCATACATCTGAGGATCCTCCGTACTGTTTTCCAAAGTAGTTGCACTAGTTTGCAATCTCACCAACAGTGTATTAGAGTTCCCACTTCTCCACATCCTGACCAGCAGTTGTTGTTGATTGTGTTTTTCATGATTGCCATTCTGATTGGAGTTAGGTGAAATCTCAAGGTAGTTTTGATTTGCATCTCTTTGATTTCTAATGATGTTGAACATTTCTTCATACATTTATTGGCCATTTGTATTTCTTCTTTTGTGAAGTGTCTATTTAGATCCTTTGCCCATTTTTTGATTGGGTTATTTGCTTTCTTAGCTGTGATTTTCTTGAGTTCTTTGTATATCCTAGATATTAGACCACTATCTGTAGAGTAACTGGCAAAAATTTTCTCCCACTCTGTAGGCTTTCTGTTTAGGTTCTTGATAGTCTCCTTTGCTGCACAAAAGCTCTTCAGTTTAATGCAATCCCATGTATGGATCTCCCTGAGGGTTGCTTGTGCTTTTGAGGTCTTGTTGAGAAAGTTTTTACCTGTGCCTATGTATTCAAGTGTTGTCCTATGCCCACTTCAAGTAGGTGCAAGGTCTCCGACCTAACTTCCAGGTCCTTGATCCACCTTGAGTTGACTCTTGTGCAGGGTGAGAAAGTGGGGTTTATTTCCATTTTCCTGCATATGGTTAACCAGTTTTGCCAACACCATTTGTTAAAGAGGCTATCTTTTTTCCAGTGTATATTTTTGGCTCCTTTGTCAAAAATCAGTTGACTGTAAGTCTGTGGGTCTGTTTCTGAGTCTTCTATTCTGCTTCATTGGTCTGTGTGTCTGTTTCTATGCCAATACCAAGCTGTTTTTATTACTGTGCTTTGTAGTAGAGTTTGAAGTCAGGTATCGTGATACCTCCTGCATGGTTCTTGTTGCTAAGAACTACTTTGGCTATCCTGGGCTTTTTGTTTTTCCAGATGAATTTAAGGACTGATTTTTCAATGTCTGTGAGGAGTGCCCTTGGTAATTTCAAGGGTATTGCATTGAATCTATAGATCAGTTTTGGGAGGATGGCCATTTTGATGATATTTATTCTGCCTATCCAAGAGCATGGTAGATCCTTCCATCTTCTAAGGTCTTCATTGATTTCTTCAACTTTTTGTAGTTTTCCTTATAGAGGTCTTTCACCTCCTTGGTTAGGTTTATCCCTAAGTATTTTATTTTTGGGGGTGCTATTGTGAGTGGAATTGTTTTCTGGATTTCTTTTTCAGTGGATTTATGATTGGCATACAGGAAAGCTTCTGATTTTTTAAAATTGATTTTGTATCCAGATACTTTGCTGAATTTGTTGATCAGTTCTATAAGTTTTTTGGTTGAGTTTATTGGGTCATCTAAGTATAATATCATGTAGTCTGCAAAAAGGGATAGTTTTAGTTCTTTTTTCCCTAATTTACCCCTTTGATTTCCTTCTCTTGCCTTATTGCTCTGGCTAGAGTCTCAAGTACTATATTGAACAGAAGAGGTGATAATGGACATCCTTGCCTTGTTCCTGTTTTTAGTGGGAACTCTTGCAGTTTCTCTCTATTTAATATGAAATTGGTCGTGGGCTTATTGTATATTGCGTTTATGATGTTGAGGTATGTTCCTTCTATTCCGATTCTCTGAAGTGCTCTTAGCATGAATGGATGTTGGATCTTATCAAATGCTTTTTCAGCATGAATTGAGATAATCATGTGATTTTTGTCTTTGATTCTGTTTATGTGGTGAATTACATGGATTGTTTTTCATATGTTGAACCAGCCTTGCATCCCTGGGATGAACCCGACTTGGTCATGTGTATAATTTTATTGATGTGGTTTTGAATGCGCATTGCTAATATCTTGTTTAGCAGTTTTGCATCTAAGTTCATCAATGATATAGGCCTATAGTTTTCTTTCCTTGAGCTGTCTTTATTTGGCTTTGCTATTAATTTAATTTTGGCTTCATAGAATGTTTTTGGGAGGGTCCCGTTTCTTTCTATTTCACGGAATAGCTTGAGGAGTATTGGGATTAGTTCTTCTATAAATGTTTTTAAAAATTCATTTGGAAAATCATCTGGCCCTGGGCTTTTGTGTGATGGCAAACTCTTTATTGCTGTTTCTATCTCTTTGATTGTTATTGGATGATTTAAGTGTTTGATATCATCTTGACTCAATTTAGGAAGGTTATATGTGTCTAGAAATTTGTCAATTTCTTCTAGATTTTCCATTTTGTTGGAGTATAGATTTTCAAAATAGTTTCTGATTATCCTCTGTATTTCCATACTGTTGGTGGTAATATCACCTTTTTCATCTCTTATTTTGGTAATTTGGGTTGATTCTCTCTTTCTTTTGGTTAGGTTGGCCAATGGTTTATCTATCTTGTTTATTTTTTCAAGAAACCAGCTTTTGGTTTTGTTGATCTTCTGTATTGTTTTTTTATTCTCCATTTCATTAATTTCTGCTCTGATTTTCATGATTTCCCATCTTCTGCTGGCTTTGGGGTTAGACTGTTCTTGTTTTTCAAGGGCTTTGAGCTGTGTCATTAGGTTATTTATTTGGTGAGTTTCCATTCTTCTTATATTGGCACTCAGTGCTATAAATTTTCCTCTTAGTACTGCCTTCAGGGTGTCCCAGAGGTTTTAATATGTTGTGTCTCTGTTTTCATTAGTTTCTAGGAATTTTTTAATTTCTCCCCTTACTTCTTCTATGACCCACTCTTCATTCAGCAATGTAGAGTTCAGTCTCCATGCATTTACACGGTTACTTTGGGTCTTCTTGGAGTTTATTTCTAGTTTCACTCCATTGTGGTCTGAAAAGATGCAGAGAATTATGTTACATTTTTTTATTTTGCCAGGGCTCGCTTTGTGGCCCCGTCAATTTTAAGAGAGAGTTTTGCTGGGTATGAGAATCTTGGCTGCAAGTTATTTTCTTTCAGAGTTTGATTATTATGTGAAATGGCTAACCTCTTCTTTGGTCTTATCTTGAGGGAGTTCTGTACGTTTCCTGTACCTGTGTGTCGACTTCTCTTTCTATGTTTGGAAAATTCTCTGATATTATTTCTTTGAAGAGATTGTTTATTCCATAAGTTTCAACTTCTAATCCCTCTTCTATGCCTATTATTCTTAGGTTAGCTCTTTTAAAATTGGCCCAGATCTCTTCGATGTCCAATTCATATTGTCATATTTTTTTTCTACGTTATGCACTATAGATTCATTTTGGAGTGGTCATCCTCTAGGAGTGATATTCTGTTTTCCATGTGATCTGATCTGCTGTTTATAGTTTGTATTGAGGGCTTCATTTTGATTATTTAATCTTTCACTTCCTTCAATGCTTCTCTTTGGTTTCTTTTCTGGTCGTCGAATTCTTTGTTTATTTGTTCCTTTATTTCTTCCTTTAATTCTTTCCAATTTTCCCTGCTTTCTTTCTGAAAATTCTGTATTGTTTCTAGTATTAGAGATACGAATTGTTCTTCTGGTAATCTCTGCCATTCTGGGTTGGTGAGATTTGTTATTGAGGGATTGTGGTAGCTCAGCTCATTGTTTCTTTGTTATTTTTCCTTCCCATGGTTCTCTTGCTCTTGAGTTTATATCTGTTGGGAGAATCTGGTAGTGAATATAGAGTTTTGAGTGTGGAAGTATGAGATGGCCTTGGTATGAGACAGGAAAAAGAGGAAAAGAAAAGAGAGAAGGTAAAATGTTGAGGAGAGGAATATAGATGGGGGGAGAGCTTGTAAAAGGGGATAAGGAGGAGATTCAACAACCTAAGCAAGTAATTACAAAGCAAGTAATCATCCAAACAAACAAAAAAGAATCAAGGCAATACAAACAAAAACAGGGTAAAAACAGATAAAACTTAATACTAAAACAAAAAAACAAAAAAAAAAACTCCAAAGAACACAAAACAAAAACAGAACCAAAAAAAAAAAATTACAAAAAAGATCCCAAAGTCTAAAAACAGCAACCACACACTAAAACAGACACTGCTAGTTCATAAGTATCAAGCTTAAATTTGAGTGTGTCTCTGGGATTTTAATTTTCTCTGTCAATACAGGCAGGGGGTTTTGTTGGTGTTAGCTTATGTCTCTGGGCTCTCCACAGGGCCTGGTTGCGTCTCTCTCCCTGCCTTTGTTGTTGGCAGGTATGCAGTCTAAATGCCGGGTCTTTCTAGGTGCCCTAAGTGCACTGGGTTCTTCCACCCTCATGTTCCTAAGCTCTAGAAGGGCGGGTGTTTGAGTCTATCCCTTGTATAGTGTTCCCCGCACCTTGGAGGTGCCGACTTACGGAACCGTGCTGCTCGGCCTTTTCCACCTCCGGTTCCCCGGGGGGCGCCAGAGGTCACTGACCGTCTGGATAGTTGGCAGGAAGTTGGCTGGGTGGGGCTGGTGGCAAGATGGCCGCCGGTTCACAGTGCGAGCAGTCTCCCCTCTTCCTCCTGGGCTTTTTTCAGCGCCTCTCATTGCCCCACTCACGTTTCAGCCCCTCTGGTTCACTTTCATTCTGTCAAGAAACTGTGTCCGCGGCAGCCCTGTTTCAAGCTCCGCTGTGCAGACGGTCACCATTCCCTCTCTGCAGCGCAGCGGTGCTCAAGGGCAGATCCGCAGGGGCTTAAGCTGACCATCCCGTCCCACGTGTTCCAGTCGCTGTGGCTGTTTTGGGGATCCCCGCCTGCTTAGGGTGTGGGGTCCTGGTGGTGTTCACTCCACACCTGCCTGGTCGTTGTGTGGAGTTTGTAGCTTATGGCTTCTGGTTGATCACCACAGCTCCACGTCCTGGCTCCACAGCCAGACTCCTTGGTGAGGCGGCGGACTTCCTTGGTCGGCCTGCTCCGCTTTCTGGGCTTTTTAAAGTTGAGGTTCCAATATCACTTTTTTCGTTGTTATTTCATTCAGTTAAAAGGCTCTTTTTATGGTAGAGTTTGTTCGAAATCACAGCGCCTGGGAAAGGTTGTTTCACTCAGGCACCATCTTGGATTCCTCCCCAATCATTCATATATATATATATATATTTTATGGTACTAAGAACTGAACCCAGGGGAGTTCTACCTCTGAGCTACACCCCCAGCCCTATTTTATTTTTTATTTTGAAACAGAGCCTCACTAAGTTGCTGAGAGCCTCACTAGGTTGCTGAGGTGAATATCTAACCTGCAATTCTCTGGTCTCAGGCTCCCAACATACTGGGGTTACAAGCGTGCACCACCATTCCGCCTGAAGCACAATCATTTTGTGTACAACTTGATGGATTTTCACAAAGTGAACACACTCATGTACCTGTTACCAAGATTAAGAAATAGATTATTATCAATATGTCCGAAGCCTTCCTTAGGTCCTGTCCAAGTCATTGTTGCCTCTGATAGTAACCACTTTCCTATCACTATAATTATGTATCATTATTAGTTTTTGCAAATTTTAACTAGACTCATTGAATCGTTATAAGATTCAATGTGTTTGGACTCCTGTGTTTGGTTTATTTTTGTAACAATATGCTGTGAGACTTTCCTATGCTGTAAATAGTTGTGGTTTGTTTATTCTTGTTACTAAATACAATTTCATTGTATGAATGTATTATAGTTTTTCTTAAATTGATTTGCTACTTATAGACATTTAGGTCATTTCATTTTGGGGGCTTTTCAAATGAAATAAATATTCTTGTAGATGTCTTTTGATATACATTTATGCAGAATCCAATGCATTCCTTTTAGGTTATATATCTAAGAGTAAAAATGCTGGATCACAGAGTATACAAATATTTAACGTTAGTATATGTTGGCAAGCCAATATCTCCACTTATCCAAAGTTGTCTACCAAATCACACCCCCAACCAGCAGTATATGAAATTCCCAGGTGTTTCTCATCCTCACCAACATTTAGTACATCTGTTTTCTTAATCCTAGGCTTTCTAAAGAAACTGGCCCTTTAGAAGAATAAGCAACTTGGTCAAAGTGACACAATTGAAAAATGATAAGCCAGGATTTAAACCCAAGCAGCCATACTTAAAATCTGACATTCTTTATCCACAATGTTATATGCTCTATTTGCATCCTGTCAGCAGATACTTAACTTTTATGGGGAGATTGGAGTGGTATTTATCAAGGTTTACTCTAGGGAAAGATTTGTATAAAAACTTTATCAGCTTAATCAGCAGCTACACTGAAATAAATCCAGAAAGGTCCTTAATTTGCATATATCCAGTAAGACACATGCAGCAAAGCATGCAAAAGTAAAATCAAGAACCTAACCCATGCAGACACTTTTGTTCAAAAGAGTTGTCACTAAGAATTCTTTTGATCAGTATTATCCTTACAACAGTTTTTTAAACTACTTCTTTGTGAATCACAAAATTATCATCCTCCCAAACCTCATACCACAAAGATTAGAAGGAGGCAAGTTAGTAGATTTAAGTACCTAAAAAGTGGGAAATGAAGATAAGAAAGGAAGATCAAAGATTAATAAGGGACTGGGAAGCAGTAAAGAATAGAGTTATGATCTGGACTGAGTGAAAATGCACAAATATTTTATGTTAATAAGATTTGTGATTATTTGATGTACTGGTTTGATGGTTATTTCCCTTCTATTACTTATTGAAGTGGTTAATTAAAGAGCTCTTTAATTTCTTTTTGTGTGTGTGTGGTACTGGGGATTGAACTCAGGGGCATTCTACCTCTGAGCTATCCTCCCAAGCCCTATTTTTTTATTCTTTATTTTGAAACTGAGTCCACTAAGTTGCGGAGTGCCTCACTAGGTAGCTGAGGCTGGCCTCGAACCCGGATCCTCCCGTCTCAGCAATAGCATCACAGATTCATCAGTAAAGAAGCCCTATGGGAGAAGGAAGGAGTGTAGTGAAAATAAAGGTACAAATAAGGACATATGACTGGAGAAGAGGGTAGAGAAGGGATGGTAGAATAAATTGGGAATGGAGAGCTAGTATAGATGTCCAAAGCAAAAAGAGCTATGCTAAGGCATGCACTTGGCCTTCATTTAGTCTCAGAGCATCCAGTAAAGATTGAAGTATTTTAATCAGGGGCAAAGACATTATCAGATTTATATTTTTAAAAGTCCTCAGTGTAGGACCCCAAGATGACGACTGAGAGAAACACCTCTTCTCAGGCCTCTGCTGCAAAGCTCAAATCAAAACTGACAGTAAAAAAAAAAGCTTCAGTGAAACTTGGCTAAACAAATCCAGAAAGTAGACTAGGGAGGGTGAAGGAATTGGTGCTCAGCAGCCACCATTGAGCCAGCTTCCCAGAGCAGGGTCTACTAGCACTGAGACATCTAATGAACTCCTGCATACCCAGCAACCAGATGTGGAGTAAGCAACTCCAGAACTCCATTCCCTAATCATGCTGCATATCCTCGCACAATCAACAGTGACCAGAACACCTGGGACAACCAGCTTAAGCCTACAGTGAGGACACCCCAGCTCACCTCTCCCTCCAGAGCCAGAGCAGCACTCAATTGTAAGTTAACTGTGCTGCCCCAGGGGCCCCTGTGGCAAACGACAGAGATAGATTCAGTTGCCTGCCCTTCTAGCAAATTAATAGGAGCAACAGTGCAGGAGTGACCCAGAGCACACAGGGCATAGAGACCTTACAGGCCCCTGAAAAATGCTCTGCATTTAGACTGCACATCTGCCAACATATCTACTATCTCTAATCTCTACCATATATCACTTTAACACACTCAAACTCTTATTCCACTGGATCATATCTTCTACTCTACCCTATTCTTGCATTCATCACTGTGGCTTCTCTCCCTTCACCCAACCTTCACCCCTGAACAAAACCTGCCCTTGTATATACAAGCAGACACCTCTAAATCCCTACTGCAGAGATTGGACCAGAGAGGTGAACCACTCGAAAGGACTACCAAACACCAAGGATAAACTTACTTCTACTGAAAGAATGAATAGCTCAATACATCCTACATCGAGGCCTAAAACATACAGAGGCCACAAACTGTCTTACTCACACCTCTGAGATGAATCCCCATAACAGAAGCAACAAATGAATCCTAGAAGTCAATACCTGAAACCCATTAACAGCACCAATACAATGAGGAGAAGCCCTAGAGCAATTGTAACTCAGTACAAGATACTATTCACAGAAAGAAAATAAAAGTAAGAAACCTATAAAATGAGAGAAAGCTTACAAAAGCAGTAAAGATATAAACTTAAGAAACCAGATATCATGGAAAGGAACAATAGCAAAGAAACAATGAGCTACCACAATCTCATAATAACAGAACTCCCCAACACAGAATAGCACAGATTACCAGAAGAACAATTCAGATCATTAATAGTAGAAATGATACAAGATTTCCAAAAAGAATGAAGGGAGACCTGGAAAGAAATAAAGGAACAAATAAAGAATCTGATACCCTGAACAGAAATCAAAGAGAAGCCTCGAAGGAAGTAAAAGATGCAATAATTGAAGTCAAGGCATCAATACAAACTAAAACAGTAGATTAGACCACATGAAAAATAGAATATCACTCTTAGAAGATGACCATTCCAAAAATGAATGCATAGTATACAATTTAGAAGAAAAAAAAATTCAACAGCATGAATTGGACATCGACGAGATCTGGGTCAATTTTAGAAGAATTAACCTAAGAATAATAGGCATAGAAGAGGGACTAGAAGTTGAAACTAATGGAATAAACAATCTTTTCAAAGAAGTAATATCAGAGAATTTTCCAAACATAGAAAAAGAAGTTGACACACAGGTACAGGAAACATATAGAACCTCCTCTAGAGAAGACCAAAGAAGAGGTTCACCACACCACATAATAATCAAATTGACTAAAGTAGAGGCCAAGGAGAGAATCTTAAAGGCAACAAAAGTAAAAGACAAAGTGACATTTAGAGGCAAACCAATTAGAATCACTCCAGACCTCCCAAACCAAGTCATGAAAGCCAGGAGGGGCTGGAGCAGCATATTCTAAACTCTGCAAGAAAACAACTTGCAGCCAAGATTCTCCTACCTAGCAAAAATATCTCTCAAAATTGATGGGGAAATAAAAAACTTCCATGACGAAGAGAAGCTGAAAGAATTTATGTCTTCCAAACCAGCACTAGAGAAAATACTCAAAGAAATTAACTACAAAGAAGAACTAACAAGTAAACATCAGGACCAGAGAAACAATAATTCCCAGGAAGTAAACAACTAAGCAAAGAAAAACAAATATGACCTCAAACAGAAGTCAAAACTCAAAATGTTAGGAATAAAAAACATCACTCAATAATCACACTGAATATAAATGATCTCAATTCCCCAATAAAAAGACACAAGGTGGCAAAATGGATTAAAACCCAGAATCCATCTATATGCTGACTGCAAGAAACACACCTTATAAGCAAAGATTCCCACAAACTAAAGGTGAAGGGCTGGAGTAAGGTAATCCTTGCCAATGAAACTTGAAGACAAGCAAGAGGAGCAACCATGATATCAGATGAATTAGACTTTAAGTCTAAGCTTATCAGAAGAGACAAAGCAGGTCATTTTTTACTGGTAAAAAGGAACAATTCAGCAAGAGGAAATAACAATAGTCAACATTTACGCTCCAAAGATAGGTGCAGACACTTTCATAAAACAAACCCTTCGTGATATAAAGTCACACATAAATCCCAATACAAAAATACTGGGAGACTTCAATACTCCTCTCACATCACTAGACCGATCTTCTAAACAAAAGGTCAGTAAAGATGTCTCAGACCTAAAGACACATACAGAATATTTCACCCAATTACAGCTGAATTCACATTTTTCTCAACTTCCCATGGAACCTTCTCCAAAATAGACCACATTCTGGGCCACAAAGTGAGCACTGGCAAATTTTAAAAAGTAACATAATTTCCTGTGTCTTTTCAAACCACAATGGAATGAAACTAGAAATCAACTCTAAGAAGACCCGGAGTAACCCTGTAAATACATGAAGACTGAACACCACACTGATGAACAAGGAGTGGGTCATAGAAGAAGTAAGGGGAGAAATTAAACAATTCCTAGAAACCAATAAAAACAGAGACACAATATGTCAAAACCTCTGGGACACCTTGAAGGCAGTACTAAGAGGAAAATTAATAGCTCTGAGTGCCCACATAAGAAAAACAGAAAATCACCAAATAAATAACCTAATGGCACAGCTCAAAGCCCTTGAAAAACAAGAACAGTCTAACCCCAAACCCAGGAGAAGACAGGAATTTATTAAAAATCAGGGCAGAAATTAATGAAGTAAAGAATAAAAGAATACAAAAAATCAACAAAACCAAAAGCTGGTTTCTTGAAAAAATAAATAAGATAGATAAACCATTAACCAGCCTAACCAAAAGAAAGAAATAACCCAATTTACCAAAATAAGAGATGAAAAAGGTGATACTACCATTGACACATGGAAATCCAGAGGATCATCAGAAACTACTTTGAAAAACTATATTCCAACAAAATGGAAAGCTTAGAAGGAATTGAGAAATTTCTAAACACATATAACCTTCCTAAATTGAGTCTAGAAGATATAGAAAACTTAAACCAACCAATAATAATGAAAGAGATAGAAACAGCAATAGAGTTTACCATCAAACAAAGGCCCAGGGCCAGATGGTTTTCCAAGTGAATTTTATAAAACATTTATAGAAGAGCTAATCCCAATACTCTTCAGTCTATTCTGTGACATAGAAAGAAATAGGACTCTCCCAAACACATTCTATGAAGCCAGCATCATATTAATACCAAAGCCAAATAAAGACAGCTCAAGAAAAGAAAACTATAGGCCTATATCATTGATGAACTTAGATGCAAAACTGCTAAACAAAATACTAGCAATGCGCATTCAAAACCACATAAAGAAAATTATACACCATGACCAAGTCAAGTTCATCCCAGGGATGCAGTTCTTAGCAACAAGAACCATGCAGGAGG
This sequence comes from Graphiurus murinus, assembly GCA_004027655.1. NCBI lineage: Eukaryota > Metazoa > Chordata > Mammalia > Rodentia > Gliridae > Graphiurus > Graphiurus murinus. Next base: position 11,862 of record PVLC010013031.1, on the reverse strand, counting down.
CATCACAATACCTGACTTCAAACTCTACTACAAAGCCATAGTAATAAAAACAGCATGGTATTGGCACAAAAGCAGACACATAGACCAATGGAATAGAATAGAAGACTCAGAAACAAACACACACACTTAGTCAATTGATTTTTGAAAAAGGCCAAAAACATACACTAGAAAAAATATAGTTTCTTCAACAAATGGTGTTGGCAAAACTGGTTAATCATATGCAGGAAAATGGAAATAAACCCCTCTTTCTCACCCTGCACAAGAGTCAATTCAAGATGGATCAAAGACCTGGAAGTCAGGCCGAGACCTTGCACCTAGTTGAAGAGGGCATAGGGCCAATACTTCAACACATAGGCACAAGTAAAAACTTTCTCAACAATACCCCAAAGGCACAAGCAACTCAAAGGAAGATCAATACATGGGATTGCATTAAGCTGAAGAGCTTCTGTGCAGCAAAGGAAGTTATCAAGAACCTCAACAGAGAGACCACAGAGTAGGAGAAAATTTTTGTCAGCTACTCCTCTGAAAGAGAATATCTAGAATATACAGAGAATTCAAGAAACTCACAGCTAAGAAAACAAATAACTCAATTAAAAAATGGGCAAAGGATCTAAATAGACACTTCACAAAAAAAAATACAAATGGCCAATAAATGTATGAGGAAATGTTCCACATCATTAGCAATCAGAGAGATGCAAATCAAAACTACCTTGAGATTTCACCTAACCCCAATTAGAATGGCAATCATCAAAAACCCAAACAACAACAAATGCTGGTGAGAGTGTGAAGAAGTGAGAACCCTAATACATTGTTGGTGGGATTGCAGATTAGTGCAACCACTTTGGAAAACAGTATGGAGGATCCTCAGACGAATGGGAATGAACCTACCATATGATCTAGCAATACCACTTCTGGGTATCTACCCAAAAGAATGGAAACCAAACTATCAGACCAATGCATGTGTATCTATGTTTATAGCTGCACGATTCACAATTGCCAAACTATGGAACCAGCCAAGATGTTCATCAACAAATGAATGGATTACAAAACTATAGGATATGCACACAATGGAATTTTACTCAGCCATAAAGAAGAACAAAATCATGTTATCTGTAGGGAAATGGATGGAACTGGAAAACATTATGTTAAGTGAGATTAGTCAGTCACAAAAAATAAAAAATCATATGCTCTCCCTAATATGCAGAAGCTAGGGAGAAAGTGGGTCATAGAAGGTACTCTAGATGAAGAAGGTAAAACCTTAGATGAGCAAAGAAGGTGACTTAACTGAAGGTGATGGGAGGTGGAGAGAGAAATACCCTAATGCATATGATGTACTTTCACACACATCAAAATCAATCACTAAATTGAACTTGAGAAGGAGGGAGTGGTGTGGGAATTGGGGAAGGGTTAAATGAGAGATGTCTTTACTAGCTTGTACCTAACAAAGATGTATGATTACAATGTACCAATAAAAAAATAAAATAAAATCATGCCTGGTATTAAAAAAAGTCCTCAGTGTGCAGAATAAGAAAGGGTGAAAGCAAGGGTATCCTGATGTATCACTAGAGTAATTCAGAAAAAAGGTGATTAGTAACTAGTTTACTGGTAAAGATGGAGAGAATTGAACAGATTCAAGAAATAAAAACAATTATTTGTGAACAAAATGGATAACCCAGAAGTGATGGGTAAATTCCAAGAAACCAAAATCCTATCAAGACTAAATAATGAGTCAGGCATGGTGGTGCATACTTGTAATCCCAGTATTTGGGAAATGAATCAGGAAGATAACAGGTTCAAGACCATCCTCAGCAAGGATGAGACCCTGTTTCAAAATATTAAAAAGGGTTAGAGGTGTAGCTCAAAAGTAGAATATCCCTGGATTCAATCCCCAGTATCATAAAAAAAAACCTGAATCTTGAAGAAATTAAAAAATAAAACCTGAGCAGACCTATATGTAGTAATGAGATTGAAACAGTAATAAAAAATCTTTCCATCAAAGAAAAGCCCAAGACCACCTGGCATCGATGGAAAATCCTGTGAAACATTTAAAGAATTAATGTCACTCTTCCTTCAAATTTCTTCCAAAGGATTGAAGAGGATGGAACACTTGCAAACTCATTCTATGAGGCCAGAATTATTCTGATATCAAAATAAGACAAACACAGCAGGAAAACAAAACTACAGACCAATTATCTCTTATGAATAGTGATATAAAATCTTCAACAAGATGCTTTCAAACTGAACTCTACAGCACATTAAGAGTACTCTACTCCATGACAGTGGAATTTATGCCTTGAAAGCAAGGACAATTCAACATATGAGAATCAATCATTGTACTATGCCACAATAACAGAATGAAGAACAAATCCACAGTCATCTCAAGTGAGGCAGAAAAAAGTGAAAACATGCAACAAAGCAGGAATAGAAGGAAACCACCTCAACATAATAAAAGCCACATGTTAAAAACCCACAGCTAACATCATACTTAATTGTGAAAGGCTGAAAGCTTTTATTTTAAGATCAGGACAAAGGTGAGGATGTCCACTCCTACCACTACTTTTATTTTATTTTATTTTATTTGTGGTACTTGGGATGGAACCCAGGGGCATTCTACCCCCCAAGATACACCCCCAGTCCTATTTTTATTCTTTATTTTTGAAACAGTGTCTCACTAAGTTTCGGAGAGCCTCACTAAGTAGCCGAGGCTGGCCACAAACCCGGATCCTCCGGCCTCAGCCCCCCAAGTACTGGGATTACAAGCGTGCGCCACCACACCCAGCTCTACCATTACTTTTCAACATAATACTAAAAGCCCTATCCAGAGCAATTAGACTAGAAGAAGAGCATCCAAAATTGGAAAAAAGAGCATCCAAATTGGAAAAAGAAGTAAATTTATACCCGCAGATAACATGATCTTAATATTCAGAAAACCTTGAAGAGGTTTAACAGGTTGTTGTGCCACATAGGCACAACAACCTGTTAAAACTAATAAAAGACTTTGATAAAGTTGCAGTTACATGGCCAATACACAAAAATATGACACATTTGTATATACTAACAACAACCAATCTAAAAAGGAAAATAAGAAAATAATCTAATTTATTATAGTTTCAGAAGTATAAAATACTTAAGAATAAATTTATCGAAGAGGTAAAAGACTTGTATAATGATAACTACAACATATTAATAAAAAAAGAAGTGAGGCATGGTGGTGCATGCTTGTAATCCCAGTACTTGGGAGTCTGAGACAGGAGGATTGCAGGTTCCAGGACAGCCTCAGCAAGTAACGAGACTCTTAGCAGCCTAGCACAACCACAAAACTTTGTTTCAAAATAAAAAAAAATAAAAAGGGCTGTGGGTATAGCTCAGAGGTAGAATGCCCCTGGATTCAATTCTCAGTACCACCGCAAAGAAAAAAAGAAAATATGAAAAGTAGGTACAAAGTGATCTCAGGCTTGGGAATTAGACTTAATTCGGTAAGTCCTAAGTTTTTCATTCTGAAAATATTGCAACAAAATTGACATAGGTGCATTAAATAGGTTGCAAATAATAATATAGAGTTTATAATATATTTTAGTACTAGGGCTGGAACCTGGAGCCTTAGAGCATGCACACTTAACACAGTTAAAATGGTAAATTGAATTTTATGTGTTTTTTACTACTATAAAAAAGAAAGAAACAAAAAGAAGTCCTGCATTATTTAGGTCTCTCCTGATACATTGAACTCGGTTTTTTTCTATAGCAGTAGGGGTCAGATCTTAAGCTCTGAATTAATACCACTCATACATCTGAAATGTAAGAGATAATTAATGAGTGTTTGATGTTGGATGGACAGGACAGATGTATGAGAATAGACACACCTGTTGTCCTCAGTTGTTCTATAGTTCTCTCTTGTCTTAGTACCTTTGATAGTGTTGCTCCCTCTTGTTGTAACCTCTTCCTGCTCTTCTCACCTCTATCCATGTCCTCACCAGCCTGTCCTCATTAAAGGAGCTTTTGTGGGTCTCAGGATAGTTATATGTTTCCCTTCTTTTCCTTCAGATGGCATCTCTGTAGGATGTAAGAATTTACGACACGATATCACAATACTTGACTTATCTGATTGTGCAAGCTTTTTCAGCCAGGTATAGTGTCTCCTTCACATCTATAACCCCGCATAATTTAGCACAGTATACAACCTAAAGTAGGTACTATTTTCTAATTAGTTATATCAATGAATGAGGGAATAATTTAACTAAACCTTGAAAAATGTGGATAATTTGTCTTTTCAATCTTTTCTCAAATACCAGGTTTTGAAAATAATTTTATTGGTGCATTGGAATTATGCATCACAGTGAGGTTCGGAGTGATATATTCATATATGTGCACATCAATTGACGTGTTTCCCTCCTCATTCCACCCTGATCTTCCCTTCTTCCCTTCTCATACATATTAGTGAGATTAGTACTTCTATCTTCATTTATGAACGTGACATTATTTGCTGTTTCCTTTTTTAACCTTTTGTCCCCCTCTCACCTCTTTCCTCCATATCCTTTCACCACTACTCTAGTGAAAATAGAAAGCAAAAGGAATTTCAGATCAAATACCAGATTTTTAAAGTGAGTTTTTGGGAATAAAATATTTGCAGAATTCCCTGAAAAAAACATTCAAGTGACCATATAACACAATTCTATATTGTTTGCTAATCAGAATTCTATGTGCCTAACACTCCCAAATTCAGAGCCAACATTATGAGGAGGAATTTTAAGAGTGCAGCAAGTCTTCCTTTCCTAAAGAGATACCTATTATTGCTTCTACCTGGGGTTAGATCACAAGGTTGCTGGTGAGCAGCCTTCATTTTCCTCCCTAATGTGCAGCACCCTCACACATATAAAAATATGTTTTAGTTTTTAAAGAAGTACCTAGCTAAAATTTCAGTTTTCTACCAGAAGATACAGTTGAAATCAATTGGGGCCTGAAAAATATTTAAAAGCAGGTGTTTTTAACAAAAATTAATAATAAATAGAATAACCTTCCCAATAGAATAATCAGTTGAAGCACTATTCCATGTGTTTAACAAGAATACTAATAAAAATAATTACTCATAAAATTGAGAAACATTACTAGGTGAAATGCATAAAGATTTAGGCCAGTGCTTCTTAAACTGAGATTCACATGATATATTTTTCAACATTTGAGATTTCTCTATGAGAATTTTTAATTTTATTTCAAATTAAATTTTAATTTAAAATTAATATAAATATATTTCAAATTTTTGGATATATTTAGTGTTTGGTGGGGAAACAGGCTGAAAAAACAAGACTGGAAAAAGAGCTTTAGAATATAGAAGGATACCATGGTTATGATTGCATTAATACTGAGTGATCTACCAAATAGTTTAGTTTTTAATGTGATGGTAAGTATATTCAGCAAAACCACACATTCTAAAGACAAAATGATAACACTCATCCCACAACTATCATACAACTCAGTAATTTCAAAGACAAAACAAATACAAAAATCTCTCTCTTTTTTTTTTTTTTGGCAGTGATAATTTGTAACTGAAAATAATTTTTATGGAATAAGATGTTATTTTCTTATTCAGAGACTATTATACCATCATTTAAAAAAAGATATAAAAGTATTGATATCAAAGTATTATTGTGAAATACTAACACATAAGACAGTGACCTTTATATGTAAATTCACTCATTCCTTCTTTAGAGATCTGCAATATTTCATGCACTGTTCTATGTTTTGGGCTCACAGACTGAAGCAGTCTATTCCTGCAGAGCTTACATTTTACTAAAACCCAACGCCAAAACAAATTAATGATCTAATTGGGCAAAATCCAGTTTTGCAGTCATTTGAAGGGGGAAAAGTAGTGTCAGAATTGAGTTGCTAAAGAGCATTGTGGTCTAGACACTGTACCCTCTAAAATATTCTGTGTCCAATCACCCAAGGCCAAATCCATGTCGAGAGAGGATTTACTGAGTTAATCTTGTCTTTATGCATATTAATGTGGGTCATTAGCATAAGTGAATAAATAATGTGCAATTAATGTGTTTTTGTTAGGCAAGATCTTTAACTTTCTCAGTTATACTCTGGAAATATTAACTTGAATCCTATTAATTTGGTAGTTGGACTAATATTTAATTTATAAATTTCTTTGGAGTTGATAATTCTACAAATAGATTTTATAAGAGAGAGGTATAAGTATTAGTTTAAATTTAATTTTATAAAGTTTTATCTATGTACAACTTAAATGCCATAACATTTAGGCACTGTCAGTATACAGTTCAATGATTTCTTAGCAAATACATACAGTTATGCATCCATCTCTACAACCCAATTTTAAAACATTTCCATTTCCTTTAAAAACCCTGTGGTGCCTACTTTAAGTCAATACCTACTCTAATCTCTAGCTCCAGGCATTCATTGTTCCACTGTCTCTAGAAATTTTCCATTTTAGAAATGTCATATAAATGGAATCTTTTATGTTTGGCATCTTTCGCTTAGCATAATGCTTTGTATTAGCAGTTTTTCATATTTGTGGCTGGAGAAACTTGTACAGATTAAATACATTTTTTAATCTATTTTTACTTGTTTATAGATGTTTTAACTGATTTCTTGCCAGTTTGACAATCTCTGTATTTCAATTGGTGTGGTTAGTTCCTTAACACTTTTTTTTGAAGTTTATAAATGTGTATATGTTAATTTTCACATATAATTTTAAATTAAACTTTCTATAGATTCACATGCAATCATAAGAAATGATATAGAGGGATTCCTGTGTTTATCCAGTTTTCACCAATAGGTAACATTTTGCAAAACTGTAATATAGTACAATCCGGACACTGACATCAATACAGCCAAGATATAGAGTATTTCCATCAAATCAAGGACATCCTCCATTTTGTCCTTTTATATTCACAATAACTACTCTCCCTTTTTCAACCCCTTACTATCCCCTGATAGCTGTTGATCTTCTCCCCATTTTTATAATTTTGTTATTTAAACAATGTTATATTATAAAAATCCTACAATTGATAAACTTCTAGGATTGTTTTTTCCCACTTGGTGTAATTGCCTGATGAGCCATCCAGGCTATTTCTTGTAACAATAGATTGTTCCTTTAAAAAAAAAAAAAGGATATTTCAGCATTCGGGAGGCTGAGACCGGAGGATCCAGGTTCACGGCCAGCCTCAGCTACCTAGTGAGGCAATCTGTGGCAATTTAGTGAGACTCGGTTTCAAAATAAAGAATAAAAAATAGGGCTGGGGGTATAGCTTGGAGGTAGAATGCCCCTGAGTTCAATCCCCAGTACCGTAAAAAAAAAAAAAAAAAAAAAAAAAAGGATATTCACTTTTGAAGGATTTTCCTGGATAGAAACATTTTGGTTTATAGTGTTTTCTTTTTCAGCACATTGAATATGTCAGCCTAATGGCTTCTGGCTGTCAGTGTTTCTGATGAGATTTTAGCCATTAATCATGTTGGTGTTTTGTGTTCCTATGAATTGTTTTTCTCCTGTTGCTTTCAGGATTTTCTCCTTGTCTTTGGCCATAGGAGTTTAACTGAGATAGATCTAAGTTGGAATCAATTTGTATGTATCCTACTTGGGATTTATTGACCCTCTTGGGTCTGTAGACTAATGCTTTTTTAATTAATTTTTCAAATGTGGGAAATATCAGTCATTATTTCTTGAGATAAACCTTACAGAACTCTCATTATAAATTTATTAGTATAATTGATATTGTCCCATAGGTCCCTATGGTTCTGTTTTTTTTTTATTTCCATTTTTTTGATTGGATAATTTCTATTATTTATCTTCAAGTTCACTGATGCTTTCTTTCATCATATCAAATTTTTTACTCAACTCATCTGATGAATTTTTCATTTCACTTATTGTACTTTTCAGCTCTAGAGTTTCCATTTGGCTCTCTTTTTGTAGTTTCTGTTTATCTACTGAGATTCTCTACTCATACTTTCTTTGAAGTAATGGTTATCATACTTTCTTTGAAGTCTTTAAACATAGTTTCCTCTCACTTTTAAGAATATGTTTTAAATAACTGCTTCAAACAGATGAAATATTATTATAGCAAACAGATGAATTAATTTCTACTGAATGAGTTCTTCTGAGAAGGTGATACTTCTCTAGGTTTTTTCTACATCTCATAATTTTTTTGTTGAAAACTAGACATTTTAGATTATAAGTGATAGCAATTGTAGATTCTGATTTCCTCTCCTGAGGATTTTTTTCCAGTAACCTACCTGGACTTTATCTATAGATTCTATCTCCCTTATGGTATGTACCTGCTAATGTCTATGCTCAAATTTTAAAAAAATTATTATTATTATTATTATTGTTGTTGTTGTTTCTATTTTATCTTGGCTTTCTAAAGGTTTCCTCTGAGTCTGTCTAGCTTGTTGGTCAGTAAATGGTTTAGTCAAATATTGTGCTCAAATACATCACACCTGTAAAACTTTCATCTTCTGACAATGGATTCAAGCATTTCTCATCCTAGTCAGGGTTTATTTTGCACCACCAAATCCTCTTTTTTCTCCTCTGAACATGCATATCATTTCTCAGTTGGCCAGATATGTGGAGAGCTTATCTAGTGTTTCTACAGTTTTTGCATTTCCAAAACATCCCACTAAATTTCTGATGTGTCCCCTCTGAGACACGTCAGAACTCTGGGTTTTTCATTTCAATTTCCCATGAACTTGCTACTTTAGTGATAATGTTTTTGGCATGAGCTTTTGTCCTATGTTCCAGTCTAAGTGTTCCCCTTTTGGAAGAAGCTGCTTTTTTCACTGTTTGTCTAGCCCAACTAAAACTAACATGCTAATTAAGCTGAGGGTGGATAGGAAAGGAGCCACCCAAGGCAAAAGAACACAGACTCCTACTTTTCTATTTAAGTTCTAGCAAACACCTCTCAATTTGTTGTTTGCCTTTGGTCAATATTCAGAGCCCAGAAATATCTGTTTTGGTAATTTTATTCAGTTTTACTTGTTTTGAGGGAGAAGATCCATTGACTTCTTCCTGCTGCCAAGACTTAAGTGTGATTAAATTAAAATTTTTGCTTTTGATATGTCATGTACTTGTAAATAATATTACTATAATATTGTTAATCATTACTATAGGTCTACTAGGGTTTTTTCTCTAAAAATATTCACATTCAACTTTGGAACACATTGTAGGTTAGCCCTAGTAATTCAAAAAGTATTATTTTTTCTACATTTTGAAATTAAATGACATTTTATAATTTACACTTTAACAGGCAAAATCATGCATCTTGTCTGAGTATTGAAAAATTCAGAAATACATTATGAATTTGGCTTCTCATTGACTTTTATTCTTCCACTTTGTAAATCTTTCTATTAAAGAAATATACTAAGAAGGAGCACATTCTTATGTAAAAGAATGAGTGTGCTATAATGGATATTCAAAATGAAATAATTCATAGCCTCTAAACAAAAATCATATGTATATGCATATATGTGTATATACACACATAATAGAGAGATATGTACATACATACTGTGTGTGTATATGTGTGTGTGTGTGTGTATGTGTGTGTGTTTCAGTAAATATTTGGAAATTAACTTGGTATAAAAGTTTTGCTAGAGTGGAAGGAGATAATAGATTTTATTAAAGATCTTAATTTTCTCACTCGGTTCTTTCTTGATTATATATCTCCATCACACTAACTTTCACCTTCTTCATATGATATGTTTTGACCAATGGAATATGATATACCATGCTATATGCTATATTTGAGTCAAAATAGTTTTATAATTTACCTGAGCCTCTTACACATCTATGCTACAAAACAATAGTCAAAGTCCTAAATAGGGACTTTTTTTCAACTTGGACCTTAGAGCAAGAAAATGAGATCTGCAGTCAGATCTACTGCCTACAGTGGGACGATAGCCAACCAGCAACCATCATATAATGTACATTAGAAGTAAATGTCAGTGGTTATAAGTCAATGAGAGTTTGAGTTGCTTCTGCAGCAAAAGCTGACTAATATAGTCATAAAAATGTGCCTGTACAACAAAATTACTGAATTAACAAGATTAATATTGTTGTGTTACTATGGCAATAAGCAAAAATATCTGGATAGGTTTTCCTCCATTTTGAGAGAGGTGTAGGATTATAAAACGTAAAATATAGGCTACATGGCTTGGAATATTCTAAAAGAGGCTGGATTTATGGTTTGAGAGACCCAAGTGATTGCTAAGTAGGAGAGAAAAGCTTTGTAGATAAAGATGCCAAGCTTGTGAATAAAAAATTCAAGTAGCGCTTTCAAATATGAGCCCCAAGTTGATGATACAAGGGTAAATGTTCCAAATTGAAGGTGTAGACTCTCAATCAAGTTATCCTTAAGTGGGAAGCTCCATGAAGCATGTTCTGAATGAGTAACAGATTTTTTAAGCACAGAAAGACCAATTAGCAAGATTAAAAGAGAATAGAAACATCATTTTGAACTTTGAACTTTAATTTAATATTGCTCTATGGCTGGCTTTTTTGAAAAAAAATCACATTTCAAGTGATGATTATGATTCTATTGTATTTTATTCAATAGAAGTCACTTCAGACAAAATCATTCTGAAATCATCAAGGGCTCAAAAAGGTTAATGGTGAGATGGTTCTTTTAGCATAGGCTATGGAGGTGTTCAGTCTTATGAGAAAACAATTTCTGCTCTTACCTGGGTCCTGGAAAAAATGATAAACACTTTTAAAATGATTTACACAGAATTCCGTTCAAAAGAGGAGAAAAGGAAGAGAATGAGTAATCTCCTATTTCCCATTTCCTTCACTGTTTGGAGTTCTGTATCTCATTGCAAAGTAGTATGGACCAAGGTGCAGTGAGTTCACAGTCCCGTGATCAATTTGATATTGATTTGCATGGAGTGTTGAAACACTCAAGCCATCTGATCACCTCTGCTAACTCAGTGATTGATTAGCTAAGAGATGGTTTCTGATTTCTTAAAGCCCTAAAATAAAACTAAAGGGGGAATGGGAACAAAGGGAAACCCTTAACAAAAGGAAAGAGCTTCATTATTAAAAATCTTTGTATTCTTGAGTGAAATCTAATAGTGACCTTGGTGATAGCTCTAAATATCAATTAAATAACTGATTTTAGAAACCCTCTTTCTCCATTACCCAAGGTCACAGTAATGACTCATCTAAAAAATCTAAGCATCCATTGCTTGCAAAATTATACCTATGTAATTTCAGAGAACATTTCCCATTTTAGGTAAAATCTGTTTTGTCACAGTGTGATATCTTTTCTTTAGGTTTTGTCTAATTTTTCTCCCAAATACTAGTTTTTATCTCTTTTTAAATTTGTTTTCAAAGTCATCTTGGAATAGTCTTTGTAGAATAGAGTTTTACTATAGAAAGGGATCTTAGAATTTATCTGTTGTCCCCATTCTCTCCCTCAATAAATTCTAGAGAAGAAAAACAGAGCCCCAACAACCTTGGTCTTTTATAATTAGGCAAAGATGGTACTAGATCTGGATCTCAAATCACTTACTCTTCAAGGCTTTTTTTGAAATCTCCAAAACTGTATCAAAGTCATTTGTGATAAAAACAACTCTTCACCCAGGATGTTTAAAAAAAAATAATCAGGTTACACAGCCCAGCTATTATTCTGTCACTTTCTCTTTTATTTTTTTTTATTTTTTAATTTTTATTGTAGTAATTCGTGCAATATAGCATACATCTTTGTTAAGTACAAATTGTTAACAACATATTTGCACAAAATTCTCATTTGACCCCTTCCCCGATTCCCTCCCCATTCCCTCCCCCTCCCTCCCCCTAAGGTTCACTTCAGTGAGTGACCTTGATATGATTGTGTAGGTACATCATGTGCT
>PVLC010013030.1:0-42753 GCA_004027655.1 Graphiurus murinus | reverse complement strand
AAAAAAAAAAAAAAAAAAAAAAAAAAAAGAAGAACAGAAAATCACCAAATAAATAACCTAATGACACAGCTCAAAGCACTTGAAAAACAAGAACAGTTTAACCCCAAAGCCAGTAGAAGACAGGGAATCATGAAAATCAGAGCAGAAATTAGTGAAATAGAGAATAAAAAAAAATACAGAAGATCAACAAAACCAAAAGCTGGTTTCTTGAAAAAATAAACAAGATCAATAAATCATTGGCCAACCTAACCAAAAGAAAGAGAGAATCAACCCAAATTACCAAAATAAGAGATGAAAAAGGTGATATTACCACCGACAGCATGGAAATACAGAGGATAGTCAGAAACTATTTTGAAAAACTATACTCCAACAAAATGGAAAATCTAGAAGAAATTGACACATTTCTAGACACATATAACCTTCCTAAATTGAGTCAAGAAGATATAGAAAACTTAAACCAACCAATAACAATCAAAGAGATAGAAACAGCAATAAAGAGTTTACCATCAAACAAAAGCCCAGGGCCAGATGGTTTTCCAAGTGAATTTTATAAAACATTTATAGAAGAGCTAATCCCAATACTCCTCAAACTATTCCGTGAAATTGAAAGAAACGGGACCCTCCCAAACACGTTGTATGAAGCCAACATCACTTTAATACCAAAGCCAAATAAAGACAGCTCAAGAAAAGAAAACTATAGGCCTATATCATTGATGAACTTAGATGCAAAGCTGCTAAACAAGATATTAGCAATGCGCATTCAAAACCACACCAAGAAAATTATACACCATGACCATGTCGGGTTCATCCCAGGGATGCAAGGCTGGTTCAACATACGAAAAACAATCCATGTAATTCACCACATAAACAAACTTAAAGACAAAAACCACATGATCATCTCAATTGATGCTGAAAAAGCATTTGACAAGATCCAACATCCATTTATGCTAAAAGCACTTCAGAGAATTAGAATAGAAGGAACGTACCTCAACATCATAAAGGCAATATACAGTAGGCCCACAGCCAATATCATATTAAATGGAGAGAAACTGCAAGAGTTCCCACTAAAAACAGGAACAAGACATGGATGTCCATTATCACCTCTTCTGTTCAATATAGTACCTGAGACTCTAGCCAGAGCAATAAGGCAAGAGAAGGAAATCAAAGGGGTAAAAATAGGGAAGGAAGAACTAAAACTATCCCTTTTTGCAGATGACATGATATTATACTTAGAAGACCCAACAAACTCAACCAAAAAACTTAAGAACTGATCAGCAAATTCAGCAAAGTGTCTGGATACAAAAATCAATCCTAAAAAATCAGAATCTTTTCTGTATGCCAACCATAAATCCACTGAAAAAGAAATCCAGAAAACAATTCCACTCACAATAGCACCCCGAAAAATAAAATTCTTAGGGATAAACCTAACCAAAGAGGTAAAAGACCTCTATAAGGAAAACTATAAAAACTTGAAGAAAGAAATCGATGAAGACCTTAGAAGATGGAATGACATACCATGCTCTTGGATAGGCCGAATAAATATCATCAAAATGGCCATCCTCCCAAAACTGATCTACAGATTCAATGCAATACCCATGAAATTACCAAAGGCACTCCTCACAGACATAGACAAATCAGTCCTTAAATTCATCTGGAAAAACAAAAAGCCCAGGATAGCCAAAGTATTTCTTAGCATAGAGGGCATAGGACCAACACTTCAACACATAGGCACAGGTAAAAACTTTCTCAACTAGACCTCCAAAGCACAAGCAACTCAAAGGAAGATCAATACATGGGATTGCATTAAACTGAGGAGCTTCTGTGCAGCAAAGGAAATTGTCAAGAACCTCAACAGAGAGCCTACAGAGTGGAAGAAGATTTTTGCCAGTTACTCTACAGATAGAGGTCTAATATCTAGGATATACAAAGAACTCAAGAAAATCACAACCAAGAAAACAACCCAATTAAAAAGTGGCAAAGGATCTAAATAGACACTTCACAGAAGAAGAAATACAGATGGCCAATAAATGTATGAGGAAATGTTCCACATCATTAGCAATCAGAGAGATGCAAATCAAAACCACCTTGAGATTTCACCTAACCCCAATCAGAATGGCAATCATCAAAAACACAAGCAACAACAACTGCTGGCGAGGATGTGGAACAGTGGGAACTCTAATACATTGTTTGTGGGACTGCAAACTAGTGCAACCACTTTGGAAAACAGTATGGAGGATCCTCAGACAAATGGGAATGAACCTACCATATGATCCAGCAATACCACTTCTGGGTATCTACCCAAAAGAATGGAAACCAAACTATCAGACTGATGCATGTGTATCTATGTTTATAGCCGCACAATTCACCATTGCTAAACTATGGAAGCAGCCAAGATGTCCATTAACAGATGAATGGATTACAAAACTATGGGATATGTAAACAATGGAATTTTACTCAGCCATAAAGAAGAACAAAATCATGTTATTTGCAGGGAAATGGAGGCAACTAGAAAACATTATGTTAAGTGAGATTAGCCAGTCACAAAGAGTAAGGAAGCATATGTTCTCCCTACTATGCGATGCTAGGGAGAAGATGGGGCATAAGAGGGTCTTCAGATGGAAAAGGAGAGACCCTCGATAAACAAAGAAGTTGATTTAACTGAAAGGGATTGAGGGGGGGGGGAGGGCGGGGACACCCTAATGTAAATCAAGGTTACTCACTAAATTGAACTTGAGAGGGAGGGAGGGCGAGGGAGCGGGGTGGGAATTGGGGGGAGGGGTCAAATGAGAAATGTGGGTACATATGTCGTTTTCAATTTGTACCTAACAAAAATGTCTGCTCACAATATATGAATAATAAATAAATAAATAAAAATAAATAAATTAATTAAAAAAATAAAAATAGGGCTGGGGTTATAGCTTGGAGGTAGAATGTCCCTGAGTTCAACCCCTAGTACCGCAAAAAAAAAAAAAAAAAAAAAAAAATTGAAGAGGACACACACACACACACACATACACAGTAGAAAGACATTCTGTGTTCATGAATTGAAAGAATATAGTTAAAATGTCTCTAATCTATAAAGCCAATGTAATTCCTATCGAAATACTAATGACATTCTTCATAGAGCTAGAAAAAAATAATCCTAAAATGTGTAAGTAACCACACACATATGCATATAAAAAACTATCTCATTTTAAGCGAAAAGAGCAAAGCAGGAAGTACTATACTTTATAACTTCAAAATATACTAATAGTAGTTATCAAAATAATAGTACAGTGGGGTTATATCCAACTAATAGCAAATGAAACAATAAACAGGCAATCTACAGAATGAGAGAAAATATCTGCTAACTATAATTCTGATAAGGGACTGATATTAAAATTTATAAGCAACTTATACAATTAAATATTTGTGTTCAAATAACCCAAATAAAAATGGCAAATAGACCTAAATAGACATTTCCCAGAAGAAGACATACAAATAACCAACAGGTATATGAAAAGGATATTCAACATCACTAATTATCAGGGAAATGAAAATCAAAACCATAATGAGATAGCACCTCATTCCAGTAAGAATGGCTGTTATCAAAAAGACAAAAGATATCCTGTACTGACAAGGATGTAAGGAAAATGAAACCCTTGCAGCATTCTGTTGGTAGATGTAAATTAGTGTAGCCATTATGCAAAGAGCATGAAAGCTCCTCGAAACATGTAAAATGGAACTACCTATGATGCAGCAGATATCCAAAGGAAATGAAATCAATATGTTGAAAATATTGCAGCACTACTCACAAGCACCAAAAAATGGAAACGACCTAAATACCCATCAACTGATGAATGAAGAAAGAAAACGTGGTCCATACACACATAGGAACACTCGTCCACCATAAACAGAAACTCTGTCATTCACTGCCAACATGGATGGAACTGGAGATGTGGTAAGTGAAGAAGCCAGGCACAGAAAGACAAGCACCGCCTGCTGACTCACCTGTGAGCTCTAAAGAGTTGGTCTCCTCAAAGCTGAGAGTAGAATGGTGACTGCCAGAGAGACCGAGGAGAGCAGAGGAAGGAACGGGGAGAGGTTGATCAGTGGGTCCTAAGTTATAATTAGATCAGAACACAAAGTTCTGGTGGGCCATTGCATGATCAGATTAACTACAGATAATGACCGTACATTTCAAAAATGAGTGTTTGAGTGTTTCAAACACGGAAGGAGTTTGAATGTTTTTACCATAAAGGAATGGTAAATGTTTGAAGCAATAGATATGTTAAATATATGTAATGCTTAAACTTGATTTAAACATTACACAATGCATACATGTATCTAAATATCAGATTGTACCCCATAAATATGTATAATTTTTGGTTTACATATCAGCTAAATAAATTTAAATTTAAAAATAATCAATTTTTAAAAAGAAATTCAAAGAAACATCTGACACTTTCCAAATTAGGAAAAGATTTAAGAAGCTGAGCAAACCTTAAATAGGAAAAATTCAAAGAAATCCACACTAAAACACATCATACTTTTAAAATTTTTGAACTTTAAACATCATACCTTTCAACACTTTTAAAAACTAAATAGGAAAAAATATTAAAAAAACAATAAGGAAAAAAGCAAACCTTACCTAAAGGAAAAAAACAATTCCACTAACAGTGGATTTCTCATCAGAAACTATGGAGGACCAGAATGGGGTGGCTCAACACCTGTCACATGCTGAAAGAAAAGAGCTGTCAATCCAGGACCACACACATCCACAAAACATCCTCAGGAATGAAAAACTCTCGGATTAAGAAAAGCTAAGGAAATATTTCCAGCAGACCTATCTTAGAAGAATAGCTAATAAAAAAAATCTCTAAACAAAACTGAAGTGACAAAAAGAGGAATCTTGGGACATCCAGAGGATGAGATAAAACAAAAACAAAAACAAAAACCTGGGTAAAACAAAACAGACTTTCCATATCCGGTTTTTACGTAAGTGTGATGGCTAAAACATATACTGACAACAGTGCTAAACTAATAAATTATGATGTGTTAATTGGAACAACCACTTAAAAACTACATAAAGAGATATATCCAAAACACTACAGATAAACCAAAATAGATTATTAAAACATGTTCAAATAACCCACATGAAGACAGAAAAATTAAAAACCAAGAACAGCAAAAAAGAAAATAGCAGATTTAAGCTCTAACATATTTACATTAAATGTAAGTGGTAAGTTGCAAACACACCAATTAAAAAACAGAACACTGAATTGCGTTTGTGCCTTTGTTAAGTATGTCAGCTGGAGAGATCTGCAGGCCTACTCCTGGGCTCTCTGCTCTCCTCCACTCATCTAGGTATCTATCTCTCGCCAATACCATAAAGTCTTGATCAATCTATCTACATAGGTATCTTGACCTCCTACTTTATTCTTCTTCAAAATTGGTTTAGGTAGTTCCTTGGCGTTTCATATATATTTAAATTAATTTTTCTATATCTAAAAAAAAGCTTGTTAGAAATTTGATAAGAATTACATTAAGCATATAAAACAATCTCAGGAGAACTGACATCTTTACTATGCTAAATCTTCTAATTAATGAACATAAAATCTCTTTCTAGTCTGATATCCTTTAGTAGCATTGTGTAGTTTTCAGCATCCAAATCTTATACATATTTTGTTAGATGTACACCTAAGTTCTTCATGTAATTTAAGTGTTGGTAAATGGAACTGTATTTTTAGTTTTGGTGCCCATTGTCAGTGCATGGAAATACAAGTTATGTTTATATTTCATCATTTTACTTTTTCTTTTTATAGTTTCCATTTGGGTCTTGTAGATACAGCCTTCACAAGAGGTCCTGCCCTTCCCTCCCTCCAGGGATTCTAAATTTACTTTGCCTGCCTGTTCTCCTCTACGAGTGGCATCAAGTACTCACAAATGTACTGACTACGGTTTGCTACCTTTCTCTTGCAGATTATTTTTTTCCTTTTTCTTTTGTTTAAACAGGGGGACCTGGGGAGTATAAATCTTAAACTTGGGAATGTAAGTAGGGCTACTTTCCCCTCCCCTAGCAGGCACCTTGGAGAAAGCCGTCTATAGATTTTCTCCAATCTTCCCAGAGAGAGGCTGCCGGCCTCCAGGGCTTCCACCCTGCACGCCAGCTCACTCTGAGCCCTCAGAATTCATGAGCAATGTCTACCTTAAACAGTAACGGTTCATATGGCACTCGGCGTCATCTACCCCAGACAAGCAAGTACTCAGGTCCTGTTTCTCTCTGCAGGGACCTGTCCTTTGCCAAATTTCATGTGGCTTGTTCTGTGACCTCCATTTTCTGATGGGCTCAAGAATAGACATTAACTTGCAGTTTGTTCTCTTTTTTCTTGTAGAGATCAAAGTGTCATCAGTTCCAGCTCTTTCCATCTTCACAACGAATTCAGAAGTTTAATATATACAGAGTTAAGAGGTATTTATGTATCAAGTCTCTTAGCTCTTTTCTGTGGTATATATTACAAATATCTGCTCCCAGTGTTCCAGTGCTTTTAATTTGCTGATGGGCTTCTTACTCTGCCTGTTCCAACTGCATAGAAGTTCCAGTTTAGGCTTTCTTCTCATTTCTGTTTTTGTGATACTGGGGATTGAACCCAAGGGCATTCTATCTCCAAGCTATAAATCCAGCACTTTTTAATTTTTATTTATTGTTATTAATTAATTTATTTTTTAATTGGTGCATTGTAATAATACGTCTTTGTTAGGTTCAACCTGGTAAAGGCATGCATGCACACATTTCTCATTTAACCCTTTCCCAATTCCTGCCCCTCTCCCTCGCCCTCCCTCCTTCTCAGGTTCAGTTTAGTGATTGACTTTGATATGTTTGTGAAAGTGCATCATGTGCATTAGGGTGTTCCCCCACTCCCACATCACCTTCTTTGTTCATCTAAGGTTTCTCCTTCTTTATCTGGAGTCCCTCTTATGCCCCATTTTCTCCCTAGCATCTTCATATTAGGGAGAACATACGATTTTAAATGACATGATTTTGTTCTTCTTTATGGCTGAGTAAAATTCCATTGTTTACATATCCCATAGTTTTGTAATCCATTCATCTGTTGATGGACATCTTGGCTGGTTCCATAGTTTAGCAATGGTGAATTGTGCGGCTATAAACATAGATACACATGCATCAGTCTGATAGTTTGGTTTCCATTCTTTTGGGTAGATACCCAGAAGTGGTATTGCTGGATCATATGGTAGGTTCATTCCCATTTGTCTGAGGATCCTCTATACTGTTTTCCAAAGTGGTTGCACTAATTTGCAATCCCACCAGCAATGTATTAGGGTTCCCACTTCTCTGCACCCTCACCAGCATTTGTTGTTGCTCGTGTTTTTGATGATTGCCATTCTGATTGGGGTTAGGTGAAATCTCAAGGTAGTTTTGATTTGCATCTCTCTGATTGCTAATGATGTGGAACATTTCCTCATACATTTATTGACCATTTGTATTTCTTCTTTTGTGAGGTGTCTATTTAGATCCTTTTCCCATTTTTTGATTGGGTTATTTGTTTCCTTAGCTGTGAGTTTCTTTCTTTCTTTCTTTCTTTCTTTCTTTTTTTTTTTTTTAACTCAGGGGCATTCTACCTCCGAGCTATACTCCCAGCCCTATTTTTTTTTTTATTCTTTATTTTGAAACAGGGTCTCACTAAGTTGCGGAGTGCCTCACTAGATAGCTGAGGCTGGCCGCGAACCCAGATCCTCCAGTCTCAGCCTCCCAAATGCTGGGATTACAAGTGTGCGCCACCATGCCTGGCTAGCTATGAGTTTCTTGAGTTCTCTGTATATTTTAGGTATTAGTCCTCTATCAGAAGAGTAGCTGGCAAAAATTGTCTCCCACTCTGTGGACTCTCTGTTGAGGTTCTTGATAGTTTCCTTTGCTGCACAGAAGCTCTTCAGTTCAATGCAATCCCATTTTTGCAGATGACATGATACTATACTTAGATACCCAACAAAGTCAACCAAAAAACTTATAGAACTGACCAGGAAATTTAGCAAAGTGTCTGGTTACAAAATCAATCTTAAAAAAAATCAGAAGCTTTCCTGTATGCCAACCATAAATCTACTGAAAAAGAAATCCAGAAAACAATTCCACTCACAATAGCACCCCCAAAAATAAAATACTTAGGGATAAACCTAACCATGGAGGTAAAAGACCTCTATAAGGAAAACTATAAAAAGTTGAAAAAAGAAATCGATGAAGGCCTTAGAAGATGGAAAGATCTTCCATGCTCTTAGATAGGCAGAATAAATATCATCAAAATGGCCATCTTCCCAAAAGTGATCTACAGATTCAATGCAATA
This sequence comes from Graphiurus murinus, assembly GCA_004027655.1. Lineage (NCBI taxonomy): Eukaryota > Metazoa > Chordata > Mammalia > Rodentia > Gliridae > Graphiurus > Graphiurus murinus. Next base: position 34,416 of record PVLC010013030.1, on the reverse strand, counting down.
CCCATGAAATTGCCAGGCGTGGTGGCACACGTTTGTAATCCCAGCATTTGGGAGGCTGAGACCAGAGGATCCGGGTTCCTGGCCAGCCTCAGCTACCTAGTGAGGCACTCCGCAACTTAGAATGCCCCTGAGTTCAATCCCCAATACCACAAAAAAAAAAAAAACCATGAAATTACCAAGGTCACTCCTCACAGACATAGAAAAATCAGTCCTCAAATTCATTTGGAACAACAAAAAAACCAGAATAGCAAAAGTAGTTCTTAGCAACAAGAACCAAGGAGAGGTCGTCACAATAACTGACTTCAAACTCTACTACAAAGCCACAGTAATAAAAACAGCATGGTATTGGCACAAAAACAGACACATAGACCAATGGAACAGAATAGAAGATTCAGAATCAGACCCACATGCTTACAGCCAATTGATTTTTGACAAAGGATCCAAAAACATACACTGGAAAAAAGACAGCCTCTTCAATAAATGGGGTTGGCAAAAGTGGTTAACCATATGCAGGAAAATGGAAATAAACCCCACTTTCTCACCCTGCACAAGAATCAACTCAAGGTGGATCAAAGACCTGGAAGTCAGGCCAGAGACCTTGTAGCCACTTGAAGAGGGCATAGGACCAACACTTCGACACAAAGGCACAGGTAAAAACTTTCTCAGCAAGACCCCAAAAGCACAAGCAACTCCAGTACTTTTTAAATATACATATATATATATATATATATATATACTTTTTTTTTTTTTAATTTGAAACGCTCCGACTATTTTAATTTTGAAACAGGGTCTCACTATGTTTCTGGGTCTGGCCTCAAACCTGCACTCCTTCTGTCTCACCCTCTCAAGTACTGGGATTACAGGAATGCACCACCATGCTCCTCATTTTTGTTTCTGCCCAGTCAAACTGGTATTTCCTCTATGGTCTTGTGTGTTACGGCATACCCTTCTTACCTAGGAAAATGTAAGAAATAATGTTTTTCAATGTTTCTGACTTTCTGTGCCATCAGTCAGCTGTAAAAATTAAGGCACAGATCAACTCCACGATTCTCTTTATATGAAATTATAAAAAATGCAAACTAAGCTGGGCCTGGTGGCACACTCCTGTAATCCCAGCAAGTCAAGAGGCTGGGGCAGGAGGAGCACACACTTGAGGTCAACCTGAAGAATTTTGTGAGATCCTGTGTCAAATCTTTTTAAAAAGAAAGAAAGATAAAAGAAAATGCAAATTAAACTATAGTGAAGGAAAGCATACTGGTGGTTTCCTGGGCTGAGGGGAGCAGGGGAGATTATCAAAGCACACAGAAACTCCTGAGGTGATGGACCAATTGTTTATTGCTGTTTTTCAAATTTCTAGAATTTGCTGACTCCCATTAAAACCATATTTTCAAAGGCTAAGTAGTGAAAGATATTCATAGATTTCTGGCTATGGGACCAAATAAATATTTCTTTTTTTCGAGTTGGCACTGGGAATTGAACCCATGTCCTCAGGCACGTGGGGCATGTGCTCTACCATGGGGCTCACTCTCAGCCCCTGAAATCTTACTTTACTATTGTAACTCCAAGGTCCCTGCTCTGCCCACCGCTTTACTCCCCTTCCTACGGTCATTATGCTCTCCCCACAGTGTCCCAAGCCAACAGACCCACGCAGAAGCTTTTTTGGCTCCTATGACTCACTTTGCTATTTGGCCTGTTCAATTCCCTGGTCATTACTTCCATACTAAGGTTTATCCTTTGAGTTCACGTGAGCATGTACAATTTCTGGAGTTTTTAAATAGTAAAAGAGAAACCTGATATTCTGCTCATGTGTAAGAACATATACAATCAACAAACCTAAAAGGTCCCTTCTTTTTAGCATCATTATACTTATTACCTTTATCAGAAAAAAAGAATCACTCTACAAGTAGGATTTATCTCAAAGTATTACTCACCTCTGGATAAAGATGGAAGCGTTTCACTGTATTAATGACAAGGGGATATTCAGTCAGCCTGTCATTCATAATCATCCACAGTCCTTCCAAAAATGAAGGTGCTTCGATAATGGTCTTGAAGTAAGAGTAATAAAGTCCCTTTATTAAAAAAAGATTTTCAATATAAATAAAATGTTAAGATACTTATAAAACTTGAGGAGAAAGTTCAAATAATGCTATGTACTTCTGTATGAAACTATCAGTCTCTCTCTCAGTAACATTTATGGAGAAGGAAATGGACTGGTGTGGGATTCGGAGAGAAACACACCAAGAGCTGTGTGACATATGTTCCTATCACTTCATTATGATGTATAGTTACAATGCACCAATAAAAGTATAGTCATTTTCTCAAAACAAAGGAAAAGATCGATGAGACTTCCTAAGTATTCCTCGCTATTGCACTGGTGAACTCAAAAAGCATTTATTTGCAGATTATCACTGTACTTTTTTTTTTTTGCGGTACTGGGGATTGAACTCAGGGGCATTCTACCTCCAAGCCACACCCCCAGCCCTATTTTTTATTCTTTATTTTGAAACCGAGTCTCACTAAGTTGCAGAATGCCTCACTAGGTAGCTGAGGCTGGCCTCGAACCCGGATCCTCCAGTCTCAGCCTCCCGAATGCTGGGATTACAAGCGTGTGCCACCACGCCCGGCTTGTACTTTTTTTTTTTAACCTTTTCTCTAGGCTTAAAAATTTCGGACTAAAGAGTTTGAGGGATAGTAAGATGTTCTATAATAGTGCCTTAAAGCATGTATATAATGCATCTTTAATTTTACCAAATCTGGTTTTACCCACAGAGCTTGAAAGTTGACATATAATGAATTGTATCATAAATAGGGATGCTTTCATGATCTCATACAAGTTTGCATAGAGGAAATTACTTTTTGCCATGCTCTTGACATATTATAATCATAAGCACACCCTGAGAATGGAACTTCCTGCTTCCAGCTACTTCATAGCTCCATTTATTGCCTCTGCACAAAGTGAAAGCTGAATGTCCTTGACTTTTGCTGCTTACAAATGCTGCATACTGAAAGTGGGATTATTTCTGCAAATCATTCAAGTATATGAAATAATGCTTCACTAAGAGAGTGAAAGTACTATTGATTTAAAATCCAAAGATTTTTTAAAAGTATATTATTTCATATTACTTCCTACATCAATTTGCTGCTTTCAAATAAAATAAAAAAAGGACCATATCACTTATAAGGGGAAATAAAGGGCCAAATTATTTATAATACAGTCTCCCTGAAATCATTAAAAATAATCTTCAACTTTACATTCATTCTTACTTTATCCAATTATTTTTACAAAATATCTTTTATTCTGAATTATACAAAATAAAAACTCTAAATAAGTACTATGTATAAGATTCAGTGACGTTATGTTTTAAGTAATATGGTTTTATAACAGATTTTTTAAAATCCAACTTCACTCATTGGTCAGTATAGCATTTGTTTTGTCTTTACTGATGATAATTACCAAGTAAGAACAAACAATACAACCACATTACTACTTGACAGGATTTTGGTATCTGATAATACTTGGACATTAGGCAACATCCACTTAAAACATTACTATAGTTTTCATTCATCAAAGAAAATATTTTATTCCCGTTCCCAAAACTTTGGTTTTTACATTTTTTCATTGGTGCATTGTAATCACACATCTCGATCAAGCTCCGGGTGACAGAGGCATACATGCACACAGCACTCAAGCCCTCCCCCTCCCCACCTTCCCGTGCTCCACACATTGACTGGCTTTGATAAGTTTGGGTGTGCACATCATGTTTCCCTCCTCAAGTCTTCCTCCCCCTCCCATGTCCCTCAGTTAGGTCCCCTCCTCCACTCCACTAAGGCTTCTCCTCGTTTTTCTGGAGTCTCTCCTCTGTGTCCCGATTCCTCCCTAGCTTCCACATATGAGGGAGAACATCTGACCTTTCACTTCTTGTGGCTGACTAATCTCACTTAGCATTAATATTCTCCAGTTCCATCCATTTCCCTGCAAGTGAAATAATTTTGTCCTTCTTTATGACTGAGTGGAATTCCATTGTATGTATGTATGTATGTATGTATGTATGTATGTATATATGTATGTATGTATGTATATCCCATGTATGTGTGTGTGTATCCCATAATTTTGTAATCCATTTATCTGTTGATGAACATCTTGATTGGTTCCACAGTTTAGCAATTATGAATTGTGTAGCTATAAACATAGATACGTATGTAATACTATGGTAGCCTGGTTTCAATTCTTTTAGGTAGAAACCCAGGAGTGGTATAGCTGGATCATATGGTAGGTTCATTCCCATTCTTCTGAGGATTCTCCACAGTTTTCCAGAGTGGTAGCACTAGTTTGCAATCCCACCAACAATGTATCAGAGTTCCTACTTCTCCACATCCTTTCCAGCATTTGTTATTGTTTATGGTTTTAATGATTGCTATTCTAATTGGGGTTAGGTGAAATCTCAGGTAGTTTTGACTTGCACCTCTCTGATTTCTAAGGATGTTGAACATTTTTCATATATTTATTGGCCATTTGTATTTCTTCTTTTGTGAAGTGTCTATTTAGTTCACTTGCCCATTTTTTGATTGGGTTATTTGTTTTTTGGTGGTGAGTTTCTTGAGTTCTTTGTACATTCTAGACATTAGTTCTCTATCAGAGGAGTATCTGGCAAAGATTTTCTCCCATTCTGCCTTCTCTCTCTCTTGAGGTTCTTGATAGTTTTCCTTGCAGCACAGAAGCTCTTCAGTTTAAGGCAATTCCATGTGTTAATTCTTGTTTTAATTTCTTGTGCCCATGGGATCTTGTTGGAAAAGTTTCCACCCGTGCCTATATGTTGGAGTTTTGGTCCTATCCCCTCTTCAAGTAACTACAAAGTCTCTGGTCTAATTTCCAGGTTTTTGATCCATCTTGAAGTGACTCTTGTGCAGGGTGAGAAAGTGGGATTTATTTCCATTTTGCTTCATATTAATAATCAGTTTTGCCAATACCATTTATTGAAGAGGCTACTATGACTCTGCGCTATAGTTTGAAGTCAGATATTGTGAAGCTTTACTATATGCCAACCATAAATCCACTGAATGAGAAATCCAGAAAATATTTCCATTTACAATAACCTCAAAAACAATAAAATACTTAGAAATAAATCTAACCAAGGAGGTAAAAGACCTCAACAATGAAAATTATAAAACACTAAAGAAGAGATTGAAGAAGACCTTAGAAGATGAAAGGATCTCTTATGCTCTTGGGTAGGCACAATAAATGTCAAAATGGCCATCCTTCCAAAAGTGATGTACAGATTCAATGCAATCCCTATTAAAGTACTATGTTGCACCACAACGCGTTGCATTCTTTCCTGGCAATGTCTGGGCAATGCCAGTGCTGTCTCTTGAACCTCTTCCATTACACTTCACTGTCTACTTTAAAAAATCCTTTAAGTCTGTTGAGCTCCTTTGGGGCATTCTTCTTTCTCCTTCCAGCATGCATCTTTTCCACTTACTCTATCAGCTTTAGCCACATTTTACCAGAGGTACTCACGAGCTGCAACAGATCACACTAACCAGAAGTTAACTGCTAAGCAACACTAGTATCTCCTAAACTGAACATCTGTTTCAGCTGATTCTGATAAGCCATTTTCTCATAGTTTTGATTGGCAAAATAGAAATTTATAGAGAGTTTCCTCTCAGCTTAGGAGGACAATAAGGCACTATACCCATTAAGATATCTAATATGCAAACATCTCTATCTAGAGAAATGTTAAACATATACATAACCTGTTATTAATAACAAGGTGTTATTTTCTTGCCAAGTACTGTGATGTGTGCTTCTGTTGGTTATCTTTCTTCATTTTCCCCAAAACTCTGTACGGTCGGCATCATTTCCACTTAACAGATGGGATGACTGAGAAGCAAAAGGTAACTGACTAGCCACCACACAATGAAGCAGGAACTGCTGGCTGAATCCAAGGACCTGATAACGTCCACACTCTGCCACAGCTACCCTCTCTATTTAACAAAAATTAACATCTTGTCATTGGAAATAATACTTTAACATGTTTAAATGCCATATCAAAGTTAATTAAACCAATTCTTCAAAGCTTTGCCGGGGTTATAAGGATGAAAGTCCAAAGGAAATGGCTGAATCACATAGTATTTTGCCAAATACATAGAAAGTAGAAACAATGCCGTTCACCAAGAGTTCATTTCTGTTCCTAATAAATCTCTACCTTATATCTTACTATACTTAAATCACAATTTAATTTATTATAAAAAAGAACCTAACCATTTCAGTGCGAAAAGTCATCTCTCGTTCCAAAGATGAGAGGTGAGAAAAATGCCGGTCATTTTCAAAAAGTGTTATTAAATGTATCCTAGGAAAAAATGAAATATAATTTACAATAGGAACGGTTTCAAAACTGGTACTACAACAATTAAGCTATACATAAGCCAAGTAAGAAATCCATAAAGAGGAAAAATAAATTTTTATAATACACACTGAAGTAATATTATAATTGCTTGCTAGTTTTAATGTTTGGGGCATTTCGAATCCAGTGCAGCGCTCATGAAGTTCCTTACCTCACTCTTTAGATTTATTTGTTGTATAGCTAAAATTCCTGTGGCTCGCTCCTCCCTCCTTCTATCCCAGTCCTCTAAATTACAACTGAGGCAGGTTTTTGTTTGTTTCTTTTTTAAGTTTAACATTTAAACAATTCAAATGCACCAGGTTTGGGAAATAGCTTTGTAATTATGGGAAAATGTTGAGAATAGAGTTTTCAGTAAAACTAGATTAGTACATTTTTAAATAAGTATAATATCCTATAAAAGATCAACTTTTAAGCACCAAAGAATGCAGGACTATAGTGCAGCACAAAGGCTACGGGCAGAGACAAGGAGCGTGCAGATGGGCTGGGCAAAATCAGGGGCCGGCAGCAGTGTTGTGGTCCTTAGTTTATACGGTGCTTTCCAATGAAGGAAAATAAAAGAGAGAGCAAAATTCTATGTATCAACCTGGCTTTCCACTCAGCTGTGTTTACATGTGGGCCACACACCAGGGCGTCAATAGCTGTAGCTATGTTCCCTGCCATCACAGCCGTGGTTTAACATCAAAAGCCCCCTGCAGATTCAATGGCCAGAGCTGCACGATCCAACTTAAAGGGGGCAGATCGCATTGTCCCAAGAGCAGAAACCTCTGAGCTCAGGCAGATATGAAAATGTTCCAGAGGAAAAAAATTATCACATTTACATATGTTTTTTGCAAACAGATCAGTCTTGTAAAATAAAGTGCCTATGCATGCACACTGAAAGGCTCAAAGTCATTTAATTCTGCCTTACTATACAGAAAGAATCTTTATCTTCACCTCGACCTGCTTTGCGATCAGTATTACTAAACTTTATCTCTAAAACTTGTCACTAACAACACAGGTACTATAAAATAAGGAAAGGTTTTAGATTAAATAAGCTGCCAAATACTCTAGAAAAGCTAGATATCTAAAAAAAGACAGGGGAGAATTATTTGATAAAGCAAAAATATTTTAATTCACAAGTTACTATTCCCCTAATGGATCTATTTTGTAAATGCTGCTTCACATATGAGTTTTGTTTTAAAAGTAATATAAGTGTATAAGCTGGTAAATATAGAGATAGTCTATACACAGAGCCAGAAATTATTATTTTACTAAATGCAAATATTGATAGCAAATTTTAAGCCAAGTGTTTTTATTTCAAAAGGAAACTAAATCTTACCAGTGCAAAATTCCCACGAAGGCAGCTGGAAAAAGAAAGAAAGTCATTAATAGTTGTGTTATTATAAAAATGCCTTTAAAACAAGCATTTCAAATGCATTTGCTTACATGTCTAGACAGACAGCGAGTACACACAAAGCTAGCTGGCCAGCTACTTCTGTCTATATGAATATAGGGAAAATTCTAGAAGGACAAAAAGCAAATTGGAAATCATGGTTTCCTTTGCAAGGGAAACTTGACACTGGAGCAAAGAGAAAAACTTGAAAGGCCTACATAACCTTTTAGAACACACACACACACACACACAATGTATGTATATAGGCACACACATACACACATAGATGCATAGATGACAGACAGAAGACAGACTACTATCCTGGGCTCATCGTATATATCACATAGTATACATACGTATGTCCTAACTCTTGTGATGTTTTAGCATTATTCCCTATTCTTTTGTATAGATTTTAATAAAAGGCAAATCTATGCACTATTCTAAGCTAGACTTTTTTCAGAGAAGAGTTTAGCCAACAGGAGCCACTCTAAACACTGACCCTGTGCTCAGTGGATGAGGGCTAAGCGCAGAATCACATCCTCAGCGGCGTAACTGAAAGCCCCACTGTAAACCGGGTAAGGTGGTGTATGCCTGAAATTCCAGTGACTCAGGAGACTGAGGCAGAAGGAGGGAAAGAAAGTTTGAGGCCAGTCTGGGCAACTTAGCGAGACCCTGTTTCAAAATAAAAAATAAAAAAAGGCTGGGGGTGTGCTTTGTGGTAGTACACAGAGGAAAGAAGAGAGAGAGCCCAGTGTGTAGTTGAAAGCTTGCTGACCGGTCAGCTCTGTGACTCCGACCTAGGCACCCCTAACTGGCCCCGGCCACGCCCAGGCAGGAGGCTTCCCCAGGGGCTGTGAGGCAGGTCTAAGAGTGACATACGCTGGGTGCTGGGTATGGACACATTCTGTCCCCTCTGGCATCTGGAAAGTCACTTGTTTTCGAGGATATCATGGAGCTGGGGGCAGGGGACAGGATTTGTACACAGCGCCACAGCTTTTCTTAAGTTGATGATCTCTAGATTATTGTAAGCTTTTGGTTAATTTACAAAATTTTGAAAAAGTTTATTATCTTCCTTATTGTCATGGAGAAGTGAATTTACTCAACTAATTCAGAAGTTCCGCTTCCCCTCCAGGATTTTGTAATGATATTTTTGTGGTTATCCCAAATATACTTAGCAAGTCATCTTACAAACCACTAAGATCAACCTCTTAAAAACTTACTCAACTTGGCTAACAAATGCAAATTAATTCAATAAATAAATTTAAAATTATACCGTTGAAATACCCAACCATGCACGCTTCCCCAACCTTCTTCCCACATTGCTATATCCTGGGTTCATCATAAACACTTTTCATATAATTTGTTTGATACCAAGATGGGCAAACTATAGCCCACGGTCCATTTCTATACTGTCCACAAGCGAAAAATAGTTGTTATATTTTTCTGGGGTTGTAAAAAGAAAAAAAGAGATGGTGTGGTTATCACAATGTTACAAATGCATGAAGTGCTTATTTCAGGGCGTGTGATGAAGATTCTGTCTTCTGAACCCTGAATCCTGTCTCTATCAGCCTCAGCCCTGAAGGTGACCCAACCTTACAGTTCACTAAAACAAAGACCAATGAGCACAAATACTCCCAACTTCTTTTATCTCTATACTTCAACATTGTGTGTGTGGTGGGGGGAGCACTGGGGATTGAACCCAGGGTCATTCTAGCTCTAAGCTATACCCCCAGCCCTATTTTATTTTTTATTTTAAAACACCACCTCACTAAGTTGCTGAGGATGGCCACGAACCTGTGATCCTCCTGTCTCAGCTGCCCAAGTACTGAAATTACAGACATGTGCCACACCATGCTTTGCCCAACATTTCTTTATATAGTAATCTTCGCTTTTCTCTCTTCCTTACTATTTCAAAAGAGGAAGTATTTCTCCTCCTTTCCAGCTAGCTTCTCAAGTTTGCACCTTTCATGCCCCCCTCCCACATATTCCAAGATTCGCTCCAGCAATTCTCCCTTCAGCCTTTACTTCTCCTAGAGCTAAAATCACTTCCCATGAGCAACAGCCCTTCAAACTGCCCCCCTTCCCATTCAAGGACAAGGTTTCTGGCCAATCTCTTTCTCTGAAGTTCCCGTAACTACTTAAATAACCAGCGATCCTTTAGTTGACAAAGAGCAATGGCTCCTTCAGTTCTTCCGCTCCTCTATCTTCCTGTAGTAGGTGGTCAGATTCCTGGATGTTTTTCCTCTCTCATTTTCTATCGCACCAACTCTCCCAGTTCTATTTTTCTAAATACTAACATTTTATAGGCTTATTTAGTGTTTCCTTTTCCTCTCATCTCCTGATGCTAAGTTCGAAAGTTTTCCCAAGTATACTGACTTTCTCCCCTTTCCTCTCTCCACACTGGCGTCCCTTGGCAGTCTCACTCAGTTTCAACTAGTGCTTCTACACAGATAACTTCCAGAGCCATGCTCTTCATTTCCTTCTGAGCTCTCTCTCCCTCCGCCTCACTCTTTCCTCCTCTACCTCACCATCTACCTAGTCCTGTCAATCTGAGCCATCAACTGTCACCGCTGTCCTGCCGCGGCTAGCCTCCTTCAGAGCAGCCTAGCTCCGATTCTCGTAACAGCTTTTCAACTATTCTTTCTCAGCCCATCTCCAGCCCACCGTATACACTGCTGCAGGCGTAATCTCTCTCAAGCTACTTCTCAAATCACTCTCCAATTTAAAAACTACTCAGTACCAACACTGCAAATATACTAAACGCCACCAAATTGTTCACTTTTAAGTGGTTAACTTTACATGATTAAAAATGTTTTAAACTGGGCTTGGGAGGCTGAAACAGGAGGATCACAGGTTGAAGGCCAGCCTCAGCAACTTAGAGAGGCTCTCAGCAACTTAGCAAGACCCTGTTTCGAAGTAAAATTTAAAAGGGCTGGGGGTAAAGCTTAGAAGTAGAATGTCCTTGAGTACTCCCAGTACCAAAAAATAAAGTTTTTAAAGAGAAAAATAAATTAGTGCCTTCCTGCAGAAGGAAGTTCAAATGCCTACCACCCAGCCTTGAACTAGGATCTCCAGAGCTGGTCCTAATTGACCTTTCCACTTACTTCCTCCTTCCTTCCACATCCTTTCCCTTTTTTTTATGTTGCATACTTTTAATTTCAGAACAAAATGAACACAATACACAACATCCACCCCTGCTGTCAAGCCAGGGGTAGGACAGGGCCAGAGGGCCTTGTTTCCTGCTAAGACACAGGACGGGAACGAAAGAAAACCACTAGACAGGGCGGAGGGAGCCAGGCGGACAGGGCCATTCCAGGCTGCCGCGGGAGCCACCGGACACTACGCAGAGGGCACTGGTTTCCTTGTGGAAACTCCTAATCTACTTCTTCCATGAGAGATGGACCCTCATCACCCCGGAACAGCAGCACTGGTTTCCTAGGCTGTCACTTCATCAGGGCCCACACCGAGCACACCCTTTCTTTCAGCCTCATTTTACTTTCATCTTGTCTCACTTCCATGACTCTGTGATCGTGAAATTGTACCCACTTCTAACACTTGTTCTCTCTCTATCCAATTATTAGCCCTTGTGGTCATTCAAAGCCTGCCTTTTCCCCAAGTCTTCTCGATCTCCTTTCCCACCTCCCACTCTGAAACACTAATCGGCTCTCCGGAGCTCGCATAGCACTTGGTACTGAACACGACACTCGCAGGGTATCTCCCACACACCACACTTCAGTGCAGCGGAGCGGGGGCTCGGGAGAACAGCTTCTCTGCCAGCCCGGGTTGATCTGAATGTGGATGCCTGCTGGCAGTAGCTAGACAGCTGATAAAATCTGAACGTGGCCTCCCATCACTCCTCAAGTGTTCCTAGCATCACAAGTGTGGAGACTTGCTTCACTTTCACATCAGTGGTCAATTCACGGAAAATGGGAAAGAAATTACAGTAATTTGCACTAAGAGACATTAGTCGATGTCTGTTTATATCATTAGCCAGAGTGACCAAGGATTAGACTCAAAATTGATTTTAAGACGGGTGTGGTGGCGCGCCCTGTACTTGGAAGGCTGAGACAGAAGGATCGGAGGTTTAAAACCAGCCTCAGCAACTTAGTGAGACCTTGTTTCAACTTAAAAAGTAAAAAAGGGCCAGGGGTGTGGCTGGAAGGTAGAATGCCCCTTGATTCAACCTCCAGTGCCATTTTATTATTATTATTTTATTGAGAGCAATAATATTTAAGTTATTCTTCATAAGCTACAGAAAATGAGGCTATAAGTGGAAAAACACTTTTCAAGTGCTTACATAAGAAAAGTCTCCCACTTTTAGGCTCCACAGCAAAATGGAAATCAATGGGTATGAAGTTATATATTGCCTACTGGCCCTATTTCCACTCTTAATGATCGTGACTAGTTTTTGAAAACCACTTTTTTGCCTTATGTAAAAGGAAGGGGAACAAACTGCCCCCAGGAGCTAGCCAACCATTTTACAACGTTCCATCCTTGGCTGCTCCTTGGTTAAAGTAACGTTTGGGGGCCGGTGACCACTAAATCCGAAAATGCTGCAAAATACTTTAAAGCAAGAACCCAGGGCGCCGGGATTCTCCACCTCCTTTAGGACCACGGAGCGTGCCTGACCCCCGCGGGCAGAGGCCTGCCGGCCGCTCACCGATGCCGTAGGTGAGCCTCTTGGAGGTGTGCAGGGTGTGCAGCGCGTGCGCCCGGTGGACGAGCTGCTCCAGGGCGCAGTAGAGGAGGTGGAAGCGGCCGAAGATGAAGGACCGCGCGACCTCCTCCAGCCGCACACACCTCTGCACGTTCAGGCTCCGCATCCTGCGCGGCGAGTAGTCCCGGGCGCCCACGAGCGGCGGCATCCGCGGCGGCCGCGGCTCGTCGCCCTCGTCGGGCGGCGCCGGCTCCATCTCGGGCTCCCCGGCGCCCGTGGCGCGGCGCCGCCGCTTGGCGTGCGTGGCGCGGCAGGACTGCGGCGGCTCGGCACACGCGTCCCTGAGCTTGTTTCTCGTCTGCCCGACCATCTTCTCATAGCCCCGCGGCGGGGAGCTGCGGGCCCGGCGCCTCCCCGCCCCAACGACCGGTCCCGGCGCCGTTGCCGCCGCACGGTTGTCATGGCGACCGGGACCCCGGGCGCACGCGCGCGCGCACGTCCCCCACCCCGCGCACGCCCCACGTGACCTCCCCCGCGAGCTCCCCACGTGACACCCCCCCTCGAGCTCCCCGCGTGACCTCCCGCCCGCGCGCCCCACGTGACCTCCCACGCACGCCCCTTGCGCTGCCGCCCACGCGCGCTCCCCGCGCGAGAACCTCCACGCGCCCCCACGTGACCTCCCATGCGCGCTCCCCACGTGACCTCCCACGTAAGCTTCCCCGCCGCCTCCCAGGAGCGCTCTCCCCGCGCGGGAACTCCAACACACGCTCCCCGCGCGCGACCGCCCACGATGCCCCCGCGCAGCCTCCCACGCACGCCTCCGCGCCGCCTCCCACGCGCGCTCCCCACGTGACCCCCACGCACGCTCCCACGTGACCTCCCACGCGCGCTCCCCACGCACACTCCCATGTGACCTCCCACGCGCGCTCCCCACGTGAGCTTCCCCGCGCCGCCTCCCACGCGCGCTCCCCACGTGACCTCCCACGCACGCCTCCCCTCCCCCCGCGCGAGACCTCCCACGCACGCCTCCCTCCGCGCACCGCCCCTCGTGCACGCCCCCCTCCCGCAGCCTCCCACGCGCGCCCTAGCGCCCCCCCACCCCAGCCTAGGAGCCAGTGGCTTGATCCCAGAGGCGTGCTGGGTGATAACCAGGCTTCCCCATCCAGGACTCGTTTACTAATCTTTGTTTGGGGGGCGGGGGCGGATCTGGGGATTGAACTCGGGCGCTCTGCCCGGAGCTGCATCCCCATCCCTTTTTATTTTGTACTTGCAGGCCTGGAACCTAGATCCTCTGGTGTCAGCCTCCCAATTACCGGGCGTGGACCGATCCCTTCTCGAGTAACTAGGGTTCCTACCGGGTCCTCCGAACTCCCCTGCCCTGGGAGGTTGTGCTCCTGTCCTAAATCGGACGCCCCCTGGGGCCAGCTAAGAGGAGCGCCACGCAGCCCTGTAAGGCCTCGGTGGCTGGCTTAGCTGGATGGGGTTCAGCACTCTGCCGTCCTCACCGCTTCACCTCCCATCTCTTTTATGATGGATCCGACTGAGCTCCCTAATCCCTCGCTGCCCACTGGTGCGGCCAGGTTAGGTTTCCTCCTGCAACCGCTCAGAAAGGTTCAAGGCTTCTCCTGGACCACAAAGCGTCAGCTTGGTTTGCTCCTCAGCGCTTCCGGTAATGGCCCAGTATACCTGTTCCACCTGCCCACTTCCCCAGACACAAATCTACCCAAGTCACTCCATGAGGCCAAGGCAGGGGGCTCCAGCGCCATTTCCCTTACTCAAAGTCATCCCATAGGTTTTCCCTGCCCACTGGAGTGAATTCTGGCCCCTGCCAGGCCTCCGCGGGTCTTCAGCGCACACCACACTTTCTCTGAAGGTCTAGAGCACTTGCAGATAGTACTACTCACCTGGTCCTTCAATTCAAGGAGGGGGAGGGGGCTACTAGGTGTTGTTACTATTAATTTGTTATTTTATAAGATTTTTTCAAGGAGTATTTCTATATTCCTGTCACTGTGTTGTTTCAATTATTTTATCACTGAATTCGGAGCAATAGGAGGAGGAGGAGGAGGAGGAGGAGGAGGAGGAGGAGGAAGAGGAGCTGCTATTCAGTGTTGTTACTATTAATTTGTTGTTCAAAATATTTTATCACAGCTGGGCTTACACCTGTAATCCCTGGGAGGCTGAGACAGGAGGATCGCAGGTTGGCAGCCAGACTCAGGAACAACTTGGTAAGGCCCTCTGCAACTAAATGAGATCCTGATTCAAAATAAAAAATAAAATAGGGCTGGGGGTGTAGCTCAGAGGTAGAATGCCCCCGATTCCATCCCCAGTACACCCCCCCCCACCCACACACACACACACAAATTATCACTCAGTTCATAGGAAATGACAGATCAGGGATATAGGATAATTCACCCAAGTTTTTAAAGTTAGTAAATTCTCTCTGTCCAAAACTGAGTTTAAAATACAAGGTATTTATTATGGTTGGTAAAAAGATATTCTTAAAAGAATATACAAAGTCAAAATCAAACATCTTATTTTAATATGAATATTTTGATGTTATATTTTGGAACGATAAGGCGAGTGCAGTAATTTTGTTTCCCTTTTTTTTTTTTTTTTATCAATTTGACTTTTTCTCCTAAGTTTCTTTCCAATTACTGTTTGAATCATGTTTTTACCTGTGGTCTAGCCCTTGAAAGTACAAATCTAGTTGTTTTTATCATTTAAAAATTAATCTTTTATATGAATATTCATTATGCTGTTATTAGTATCAATGAGAAATTAGCAATAGCCTCAACTTCAAACACTATGTTATAGGACATTCATACAGTACAGCATTACAGCCGTAAAGTCATTTTGAATGAATATTTAATGATTAGGAAATAGTTATATAATGTTAAAGGAAAATAATATTTTCTGAATCAGATTTATAATAGGCACACAGAATTAATTATGTGTCTGGCACTGTTCTAAATCTTTTACATAGAGGACCCCCATAGGAAGATGAACAGTGTATATGACTTTGAGCTCATACTTTAACCACTCTGGGTTAATTTCCTCACCTGAAAATGAATAAAATTACATCTGTCTTATTGCATGGTATTATTGAATGAAATAATGCATGTAAATAACCTAAAACATAGCACATGCTTCATAAACCAACGTTGCTTTTTAATGTTTTAGGTGGGCCATTTTACAGGACTGGTGAGTACTGCTTCCAATGGGTATTTTCCTCACTTAAATTCTTTGTCAACAAGTTATACATTTGTACTATTATTGAACACTAACGCATATTATAGGTTCATTAGTTAACAGAAAACAGAGACAGTTGCCTAAATAAGTATGTGTTTTGTTACTAAGCAGAATTGATCTGTGTGTGAGAGGGAAATCGTGACATTTACTTTTAGTCACAGTTGAATCCAATCATGTATGCTTTCATCTTTTTATTTTGTATTTATTTATTTTCTTATTTATTTCTTGGTGCTCAGGATTGAACCTGGGGCATTCTACCTCTAAACTAAAACCACTACCCTTTAAAAAAAATTTTTTTGTTTGTTTTTTGAAACAGGGTCTCGCTAAGTTGCTGAGAACCTTGCTAAGTTGCTGAGGCTGGCCTTGAACCTGTAATCCTCCTGTCAGCCTCCCAAGTGCTGGTATTACAGCCATGCACCATCATGCCCAGTTTGCTTTCACCTTTTATAACTTTTTTAACAGTGGTCTCTTATTGGGACTTAGATATTTTGAACACTTAGTTGAATCACATTTTAGCTATATGCTTATTAACAAAACTTAAACCAATATGCCTAATATGTTATTCTATAATGAAGTGACAATTAAAATAATACAATGTAATTAGATACAACACAGTATTTGTGTGTATGGGGATTGAACCCAGGGGCTTTCTACTTCCGAGCCACATCCTCAGCTTATTTTCTTTTTTTATTTGAAACAAGGTCTCAGTTGCTGAGGGCCTTGATAAATTGCTGAGGCTGGCCTTGAGTCTGAGAGTCTCCTCTCTCTGCCTCCCAAGTACTGGGATTACTGGTGTGGGCCACCATGCCTGGCTAATGCAGTATATTTTTACATTATCTTCTTAAAAATGGAGATGCCTCATGATGTAGCAAATTATCTTTCTTACATAAAGATTTCTAATCCAAGCCATATATGTATTTAAAATTTGCCTTTGTCTTTTAGTCAACCAATTTTTTAAATAAAAAAAGAAACTATACTACATAACCAGCAGATGGCAATAATGACCTGCAAGTCAGAATTTTAAAACTTTTTTTTTTTTTTTTTTTTGGTACTGGGGTATCTATATAATTTATATTTATATAACATATATATATATATGTATATATTTTTTAATAGAATCTCACTGAGTTGCAAAGGTTCTGACAAGGTTGCTGAGGCTAACCTCCAACCTGCAATCCTCCTGTCTCAGCTTCCCCCAATACACCACTGTGCCAGGCTTTTAGGTACTTTTAAAAAGAAAAATTATCACTATTCTTATGATAAATAAGTTTACTGCTCTTATAATCAACTTGCTTACTATATATGAAATATAGAGAAATTCCAAATGTAACACTGCATAAAAATAATTGCATTGCATATTTCAGCTATCAAAATAATTGTCATCATGTCCGATATTTAGTTTTCTAAATAGTGACTTTATTTTAACTGATTTAGGTAGTTCGTGTACCAAATTTCAATGTTTTAACTTTGCACAAATACACAGGTATATATTTAAGTTAAGCTAAGTTACCTTTGTATCTAGCTTGATTATAAGGACCAAGGTAGGTAAGAATTGAGCCAACACTGTTTTGAAAATGTTATAAACTTTTTCATTTATTATTTTATAATTTAAAATACTACTTTAACTTTAATATCTTCTGCCCACTCTTAACTCTAAGTAAACAAGATTAATTTCTTCCCAGAAGTCTTCAAGTTGACAAATTAAGCTCTGTAGGACTGAAATAAAAGGTATGCTGGGTGGTTTGGGTTTTCTTATGTTTTAAATAATAACTTTCATGACATGGGATTCACATACCATAAAATTCACACTTTAAAGGAGTGTGATTCAGTGACGATAGTACGTTCACAAGGTTGTGCAACCGTAACCTTTATCTTCTCCCACATTTTCACTATTCCTAAAAGAAACCCCATGCCCATTAGCAGTGACTTCCATTTCTCTTCCCTTCCAGTCCCTGGCAAGCACTAATCTGTTTTCTTTCTCTTTGTCTGTTCTTCCTCTGGACATCACATATAAATGGGGCCATATAATATGTGCTCCTTTGTAGCTGGCTTCTTTCTCTTCGCATAATGTTTTCAAGGTTGAGCCATGCTGTAACATTTTGTTTATTCTGTTTTATGGATATATCACATTTTATTTATCCAGTCATCAGTTGATGGACATTTAGAATTTCTTCCATTTTTTCCCTATTATAAATTAGACTACCATGAACATTCATGTACAAGTCTATGTTTTGACATATTTTTATTTGTCCTGGATGTACAACTAG
Source organism: Graphiurus murinus (assembly GCA_004027655.1). NCBI lineage: Eukaryota > Metazoa > Chordata > Mammalia > Rodentia > Gliridae > Graphiurus > Graphiurus murinus. Next base: position 16,470 of record PVLC010013030.1, on the reverse strand, counting down.
GAGCAGAATTATTGGATCATATTTTAATTTATGTTTCTCCTTTTAATGACTGCTAGATATTTTCCAAGGTGGCTGCACCATTTTACATTTCCACCACCAATGTATGAGGTAGTGGTGCAATTTTTCTACATCGTTCCAACATGTGACTGTCGGTCATTACCATTACAGCCATCCCAGTGAGTGCGGAGTGGTATTTTTGCTACTGGTGTTTTATTAATAGACTTGATATTTAGAGCATTTTTAGGTTTACAGAAAAAATGGTGCAGAAATACAGTTCCCATATCTTCCCTGTCACTTACTATTGTGCATAATTTCTCCTATTACTAACATCCTTGCACTGCTGCAGTACCTGTGACAATTAGTGAACCAACATTGATGCATTATTGCTAACCGAAGTTCACAGTTTATATTATTCATTCTTTGAGCAGTACAGTTCCATGTTTTGTTTTGGGCGGTACTGGGGATTGAACTCAGGGGCGTTCTACCTCCAAGCTATACCCCCAGCCCTATTTTTTATTCTTTATTTTGAAACCGGGTCTCACTAAGTTGCAGAGTGCCTCACTATGCAGCTGAGGCTGGCCGCAAACCCGGATCCTCCGATCTCAGCCTCCCAAATGCTGGGATTACAAGCATGTGCCACCACGCCCGGCTAGTTCCATGGGTTTTAACAAATGAATAACTTAATGTGTACAGCACAATCAGTACAGACTTATGTGATTGCCCTAAAAATCCCTTACACTCCACGCATTCCTTCTTCCCTCTCTTCCCAAACCCTAAACCACTGATGTTTCTCTAATCTCAGTAATTTTATTTTTTCTAGAGTGTCTTATAGTTGGAATCGTATACTATATAGTCCTTTCAGGGTGGATTTTTTTCTTCTCTTAGCAATAGGCATTTAAGATTCCTTCAGGTCTTTTCAGCAGCGCGCGCGTGTGTGTGTGTGTGTGTGTGTGTGTGTGTGTGTGTGTGTACATGCGCACTGGGGATCAACCCCATGGATGCTGGGCAAGCACTCTACCCCTGAGCTTACACATCCAGTCCCCTGCATTTCTTTTTATCACTGAATAATATTCCATGGGATGGATGATGAATGTACTACAATTTGCTCGTCCATTTACCTCTTAAGAGTTTTCTTGGCTACTTCTAAGATTGGACAATTATGAATAACACTGTTATAAACATTCACATACAAGTTTTTGTGTAACTCACTTGTCTAAATACCTAGGGGCATAATTCCTAGCTCATATGATAATGCTATGTCAGCTTTGCAAGGAACTGGCAAATCTGTCTTTTAAAACTGCTATGCCATTTTACGTTCCCATCAACAGTGAGCGAGGGTCCCTATGCTCTTCCTCCTCATTGGCCTTGATGTTGCCAGGGTTGGGAATCTAGTCATTCCAATAGACGTGTAGTGGCATCTCGTATTGTTTTAATTTACAAGTCACTAATGTCATGTGATGAGCATATTTTAATATCCTTTTCTCCATCTGTATGCTTTCATAGGTGAGATGTCTGTTCAGATAGACCTTTTATCCTTATTTTAATTAGGTTTATTTTCTTATTATTGAATTTTAAGAGGCCTTTTATATTTTACATAAAAGTTATATATATATATATATATATATATATATATATATATGTATATATCAGTACCCAGGGGCATTCTACCTCCGTGCTATTTTTTATTCTTTATTTTGAAACAGGGTCTCACTAAGTTGCAGAGGGCCTCACTAAGTAGCTGAGGCTGGCCGCAAACCTGTGTCCTCCTATCTCAGCCTCCCAAGTACTGAGATTACAAGCATGCACCACCACACCCGGCTCAGATACGTATTTTGAAAATATTTTCTCCCAGTCTGTGACTAGTCTTCATTCTCTTAACAGTGTTAATGGAACTTTTTAATTTTAATGTAGTCCAATTATATTAATTCTTGGGAATAGATTATGCTTTTGGTGTTGTCTCTAAAAAATGGCTACTTACATTTTCTCTTATGTTATCCTGTGAAAGTTTTATGGTGTTGCATTTCACATTTAGGTCTATGATTCATTTTGAATTCGTTTTTGAAAAAGACTTAAGGTCTATGTCTCCACTTACTTTGCATGTGGCTGTTCAGTTGTTCCAGTACCATTTGTTGAAAAGGTTACTGTTTCTCCTCTTCTCCTTTGTCGGAGATCAGTTAACTGTGTCCATGTGCTCTCTTAATGGACTCCCTGTTCTGTTCCATTGATCTGTCATCTCTTCTCTCACCAATACCACTCTGTCTTTATTGCTGTAGCTTTGAAGTAAGTGTTGAAGTTGGCTATTACCAGTCTTCTTTGTTCAATATTGAGTCGGCTCTTACAGGTCTTCTGCCTTTCCACATACACTTTAGAATGTTTGTTTGTGGCCACAAATAACTTGTGGGAATTTTGATTGTGATGGTGCTGAAACTATAAATCAAGTTGGGAAGAAATGGCAGCTTGACAGTATTGGGTCTTTCTGATCACAAACGTGGAATGATCTCCATTTATTTAGATCTTGGATTTCTGTCTTTGACATTTTATTTTTTTATTTATTCATTTTTGCAGTACTGAGGATTGAGCCCAAGGACATTATATCTCTGAGACATACCCCCAGCCCTATTTTTTGTTCTTTATTTGGAAACAGGATCTTACTAAGTTACAGAGGACTCACTTAGTTGCTGAGGCTGGTTGCAAACCTGTGATCCTCCTATCTCAGCCTCCCAAGTACTGGGATTACAAGCATGTGCCACCACTCTCAGCTTGTCCTCATCATTTTGTAGCTTTCCTCATACAGATCTTATACATGTTTTCTTTATGTCTAAATTTTTCTCTTCTTTTTAAGTTTATTTTTGTGCTGATATAGATGGTATTTTGTCTTTATTTCAAATTCCAATTATTCATTGCTGGTATATAGGAAAGCACATGACTTTTTAAATAGAAACCTATCTACAACATTTCTACAATCACTTTTTGGTTCTATGAGGTTTTTCATTATTATTAAAAGGTCATTAATTTTTGTATTTTTTTTAATCTAGAAGAATGGAAAGAAAAATCCATTACAACAAAAAGCAAACTTAGAAGTGAACCCAGTTGTACTGCGAATGAATCACATAATCACCGAGGGCAAAGACAGAACTCGTCTAAGTAAGTGCTGAACATGTCCTGGCTTATATATACTGTTGAGTAACAATTGACTCCCAACTCCTTTTTACAATGGTGGTTTATGGTAGTTATATGGATGGATGGAAGAGGAGGAGGTTGGTTTAAGGGTGTGCTTGAATTAAGTAGATAAATATGTTGCTGTCATTGGGAGCCAGGTGCTCATTGTGGAAGAGGGCAGGGACACAGATGGAACGGAACAACGCAAGGAAATAGGGATCCTGTAGGAGTGCACTGGAATTAGAGATATCAGGGTAGACTCATGATTTCTAATGTATGTTCTACTCACACACATTGGCATACAAAAACCTTTGTGCGTATGTGCATGTGTAGAGATTAAATAGATGAATTTATAATGCTGATGGCTGGAAGGATCTAGAAAGCAGCCTGCCCCAGTGAGCACACCAGCCACCAGATCTTGACTTCTCATACCCTCTCCCACTGAAAGGAACATGGGCTCAGAGATGACATGCCGATTCCAGGACTGTGGTGAGGAAGGTACAGAAGGCCTTAGAGTATCTTGCTCTACCAGAAATTAAAGAAGTGCTAAAAGAAAAAAAATAAGTAAATTAGAGCATGTGAAAAGCACAAAGGAACCAGCTTGAAGAGGCTCTCAATGACCAAATATGCAACAACTTAGCATCAAAATAATTAAGGATAGTAAAAAACTGTAAACCATTAAAAAATGGGACTCCTTTGGTCATGAAATGCAAAGACAGGCAAAGGATTTATACCAGATTAAAGGAGACTAATGAAACATAATAACCAAATAAAATACGAGATTCTCAAGTAGATCTATACTAAAGGAAAAAATATGCTACAAATGACACTATTGGGTCATTCGATAAAATTGAACTATAAAGAGCATAGATTATAATATTGTATCATTGCTAAATTTCCTAAAGTTGCTAACACTGCTGTGTTTATTCCATGGAATATTCGTGCATTTTTTAAAGAAATATACTTTGAATTACTTAGGAATAATGGGGCATATGTTCAACTTACTCCCCAGTGGTTCAGAAAGACAATTTGTATGTATTACGTATCTGTGCACTTGCACGTGGATGTGTGTGTGTGTGTGTGTGTGCGCGCGCTGTTTAGTGTGCACATGACAAAGCACACGAGGCAAAAAGCTAATAATTGGAAATTCTGGGTTAAGAATATACAGATGTTCTTTATGCTATTTTTGCAACTTTTCTTTAAGCTTGAAATTCTTCCAAATAAATGATTTCCAGCCTCAGCTACCTAGTGAGGCACTCCGCAACTTAGTGAGACCCGGTTTCAAAATAAAGAATAAAAAATAGGGCTGGGGGTGTGGCTCGAAGGTAGAATGCCCCCGAGTTCAATCCCCAGTACTGCAAAAAAAAAAAAAGGTTCAGCAACTGCAAAACATTAAGGGTAATAGAGCAGACTTTCAAAAGCAGAAGGTATGATAACGTCACGTGTTTTGAAGGGCTGTCATGTGGAAGGAGAGTTAAGACTTTAAATTTGGCTAATCTTGTTTTATGTTAGCCTGCTTTGTGTCATATCATCATGGCATACCCAAGACCTTGCAGCAGGAAGGAGAGGGAAGAGCTTTTAAGCTTTATGGAGTCTTCAGGACCATTCAGTACAAGAGGGGCCAGATCACATGACCCAGGTTCACCAGGTGGGGTAAGTAACCAAAGGGTCCAGGGGATAGGAATATGGGAAATGGGTTTCAAATGTGATTAAGCCAAAAAGGAAGCACGGTGCCCTAATCCAGTGGCTGTGTCTGGTCTGGGAGTGGCCAGTTGTGACCTCAGGTGAGGAAGCAGCCAAAAAAATCACAGTGTGTTAGATAATGAAAGGTGTAAATGTGTGCATCTATATCAAAATCACACCATTTTTAATGAAAGAAATTGATTTCCACACATTTGTACTTCTGTACAATTTGGGGTAATATATAATTTTAAGCTGTTTACAAATAACATGTAATGCTCCAAATATTACATAAGGCTGATAATACATTTCCAGCAGAAATAAATATATTGCACTTAAAAAGAACTTCATTCGATGTTATTTCATAGTATTAGGCTTACAACTTCTTTTGTTTTTTTTTTCTTTTCTTTTGTTTTCATAAAACATGTTCATGCCCTTCCCCCACCCCAGCACACACACTTCATTACAGTGACTTTTCTCACTCAAGTCATCAGGCAAATGAAGACACTGCAAACAATGAAACTGTGATAGAGTCTACTAAAGAGGCTACATTTAATTCCACCCTTTAGGAAGTAGAATAACTTCTTTCAGGTTTGGGAACATTTTTAAAAAGCACAACTAAATACAGTATGTTAAGGTACCAGAAGTAAAATACAACAAATTGTATTTTTTGTCCAGATGTATTATGTCACCAAAAAAAATTTTTTTTATTACTGGGATATTTTGTTTAGAAAGAGGAGAGATTTGAAATTATTTGAAGGAGGGACAGAAAGAAGGCTAGAAAATACTTATGGATTACTTGCCCGTCAGATTTTTATATTTAAGCATGCTAAAGATAAGCATTGGAATATTTTATAACTGACATGGACCAGTAAGTTATGAAGAAAGAGTTTTACGGTTTTCTAAAGTTTTAAGTTTGTAACCTTCCTTTTGCTTGCTTACAAAAAATTCTTTCATTCTAAAATAATATAAAAATTTGTACGAAACCCATCCTCCTCTCAGCTTAGAGCTCTCTAGAGGGGCAAGCTGAAAATCTTCTGTCTGTCTAGTGCTTTGTTTAGATTTAGAGCATAGTACAGTTTTGTTTGTAATAATTATCAATTGCCTACCCACTGAATAATGAAGATGGTTTTCCTTATTTAGTTGGTAGAAGATTGAATAAAAGTGTTAGTTTTCTTGCAGTATGCTACCCTGCAAATCACATAACTGAGATGTTGGAGCTTTAGTTACTGAGTCACTACTAACCTTGTCTGCACATTTAATGGGATATAAAATCATTCCATCCACTTTATTTGAGGGTGATTTGTTCTCAATATAACTCAGCTTTCTATTAGCAAGGCAGTCTGAAAAGTTAATGTGAAATATAGAAATGAGAGAAGTATCCTAGCATCTTTCTAAAAAATTCATAAGCAGCAGGCGATGAGGGTGCTTTACTTCTAAGAATATTTCTTGAGCTGTTATGGGGTTTCCTTTTCTTTTTTATTTTTGTTTCATGGTGTGGTACTGTAGCTGAAGAAGCAAAATGACAGAGCTGTGGATAAGGATGGGGGGTGGGGCAGAGACCTTGGAATGCCCCAGAAGTCAATGTGGCTCCTGTAGTATAGCCCCGCACAGCTTCTGCTAGATGATGAATCAGTAGCAGAAGCTTTGTAGTATCACCTGCTCTGTGCCCGTTTACCAGCAATGGGACAGGTCTTCCAGATGCGATACCAGTGCTGTAAACTCAAAGGGACCAGCGATGTAATGCAAAATCCTTAGTCTAGATCTCATTACCTAATCATCTGTGATCCCTCAGGTGCAAGCTGGCCACATTTCCTGCTTGAACTGTAAGGGTGGGCTGAAGAAGGGGGAGATTAAATAAGAAAAAGGAATATTTCAACTTAGAATTATTGATAAGTTTTTTTTTAAAATCAAATCCCAAATGCAGAGCATACCAAGTTATAAATTACTTAGAGTCCTGCAGATTGGACAGGACTTCTTTTTAGCAGTAATGTACTTACATACTGTAATGTACTTAGAAGGAAAACCCTGAATTTATTACAAATATATTTTAACTCATGGTTGCTATTAGCCAACAGGCTCTCCCATTAAATAACTAGTTTTTGCAATCACTTTGGTAGAATAGACTTTGGAATTATAAATTCTCATCTCGCCATTAACCAAGGGGTTAATAAGACTTGACAATCAAGCTCACTCCGAAAGGCACAGGTGGGGTCAGTGTCTAGCCCTTGGCTGCCGTGACTAGAGTGACTGATTTGGCTGAGCTCCATTTCCCTTGTGCTTCTTCTCAGGTAATACCGATACTTTAAAAACATATCCCACTTAGAGTTTCTGGTCTGATTTTTTCCAAGGACAGGCTTCGCTTTTCTCTAAGCACTCTACTTGTGTCATATTGCTTAGTTACAAAACAAAGTTATGAAGTCAGGAAATCCTGGTCCAAAACTGTATTTAACAAAAAAAAACAAAACAAAAACAAAAAAAACCTGCTTTGAGACACTCAGATTAGGAGAACTGTCAAGACAGTATTAAAATAATCCTTGCATTCTCTTTGAAAAGAACATTCAGACACAGATTTACTTTAGCAGACCAGTAACTTATCAGGGTATTAAGTAGCACCATACAAAATAGCAGTTTTTGTTGCTTCTGCTTTAAGTAGCAGTGTTCTGTGTTCAAGGGAGCAGTGGCAACAGACCAACTATTAAATATTAAGCCCCTATCCTAGCTCTATGGGTATTTATTTTAAACATGACTCATAACTGCTTTTCTAAAGAAATATACATCTGTACTTTGTTTGAAAACAAACTACCTGTGGATACTACAGCCTAACATGCAAGTGCCTGCCACAGGATTCTGAAACGCTTTGTTAACACAGCCCATGCATCTCTGCAAGTAAACTTTGGGATTTAGTGAAGAATGGCAAGTGCAAAATGCAACAGTGGCGCCCGCAGTCAGCTGTGCTGAGCCTCCAGGCCTCGCTTCCAGGCGGGGCGTGCCTGAGAGAGGCACTGGGTGTGGAGAAGGCTAACATTAACCAAACAAAACCCCAGGGACGTCTGATGTGAGAAGTGTATTGCATTTACCCCCATACATGTCTCCTGTCAGTAGCAATATTTCCCACATCTTTTAACAGATTCAATACTTTTGCAGTAAGGACAGAGTAGGATGGAAATTGCATACAAATATTAAATTAGAGTTTTGGGGAAATTTGCTAAGAAGACAGGTTATATCCTGTAGCTGGAATGCATTATATCCGAAGTTGAAAGACTATTAACTTCATTAAATCTCTATTATTCGAGAAATGAACTGTTGCAAAACATCAAACGTGGTTTATCCAGACTATAAGTGTTAAAATAGATGTTGCTCAAAAATAACATATGTTAGAGAAGTGATACATAATTAATTACTATTATATACATTAAAGGAAAGATTAGGAAGATAGTAAGAGTTTAAAATAAGGTGAATGAAACTTTAATTTACTTATAAGAACTGCCAATGTTCCAACCAGGGAGTCATTGAGTTAACATGTAATTTCATACGAGGGACTTACAAAACGGCTAAGGAGTCCCTAAATGTAACCCAGTAAGAGAAAAGGATGAATCAGACCCATGAGCAGGCTACTTCTCATGAGCATACGCTGAGTTGTGGCTGTCTAAGCGCTTAGCACACGCATTCTCAAAGCCCCGTTGGTCAGTAGCAGCAGCAACAAAGCACTACGCCCCTATCACTGAACTACATTATGATGTAAGACTACAGGGCACTGACAAAAGTATATCTGAAAAAATGAGAATTCGGCCCAATGCATTTTAATATCCATCAGGTCTCCTGAAGCTAAAGTGAAAATGAAAGGGCCTTTGGCTCCCGTGGCAGAGGAATTCCTTCCAGAATTTGACAATCATCTTTTTATTGCAGCTGTAGTGAAAGAAAGCCTTGCATGTCACCATGTATATCAAGTGTTCCGCAGTGAATAAGCCAAGAGTGTATTTAGAATGCAGCCCAGAAAAACCACACCTTAGACCAATTTCCCTTCAAAATTGTATATAGAATTGTTTCCCCCCACAAAACCAGCAAGTAGTTGCAAGAAAGAGAACTAGGAAGACAGAGGACAAAGCTAAAGGCTGGGCTGGTTGAGTACTGGCCCTTCAGTATTGCAAAAAGCGCGGTGAAGGCATGACTGCACGTTCACCCACACACCAGGATGCAGAGGCACTATCTCGGCTCCTTCCCAGGCAAACTAACATAAAAGGAAACAAAACATGCTGAGCTGAAGCACTACAAATATTTCTTTGTTGGCTCCCCTTTCCTACAGGGAGGAATTGGCTTACGTAGTTATGCAGTCAGTATGCTAGATAGTATTGCCTCTTTGGAGATTCTTTTAATCTGTGGAAAGCAGAAAGAAAACCTATGCGCGTTGGTTTTAGAGATTACTGCATGGCACAGCATTCTTAACCAACAGGAATAATGCACCTTAACATTCATCTGCCCCGTATCATTAAGCTTCTGGGTAAATAGTATCCTATTAGCTGCAGGACTTTGGCTGGCTGAGAACTTTACACTGATTCTCTCCTGTCCCTACCAGAAGTTCCCAGCTTGGGTTCTCCCAGCTGCAGACAAATCCTGGTCCATGGTGCTTTCCCTTAGCAGAAGGTTTAATGGTGAGTCCAGGTCTCCTTTTTAATAGGTCCCGCGTTTCCTGGAGAGCCCCCACTCTGAAATCCCACATCCCGCCCACCCAACCCTGCCTCTGTCTTCATCCCCACTTGCGTATCCCGGATGTAGACCCCCTGCCCTTTTTAGAGGAGTCATACGAATGGGGTCATCACAGCCGAGGAGTGGCGCAGTCCTTGGATGGCAGCATACGGCCCCTGCTGGAAGTAGTGATGGTACCGGGGCATGTGGAAGGACGGGAATGTGGGGCCGCTGCCCTGCATGGAGCTGGCGATGGCGGCTGGGGTCAGAGGCATCCCCAGCCGGCTGTAGGGCGGCAGAGAGCCCTGAATCGGGTGAGGAATGGGTGTGGCTATAGATGCCGTGCTGGTGCCCAGAGCAGTCAGGGACTGTGGGTGCTGAAATCCAGGGAAACTGGAGGAGGACGATACCCAGGAACTGAGGGACAAATTATCAGAGGTTGTGAAAGCTGACCCTGTTAAAAAAAAAAAAAAAAAAAAAAAAAGCAAAAAACACTTATTAGACTGGACATGCTATTTCAATGTACAGGTCAAGAATTATCTGTAAAGATATACCTATTTTCAAAAAAATTTAATAGATCTGCAATTTGAAAAGGCAAACACACATGAGATTTCTCCTAGGGCAAATCTACGTGTCTGGATAAGAAGCTATCATTTACACCTTGTGTGGAAGAAAGACTTTACTAAATAGAAAAACACTTAACTCATTAGACGGCCTGCATATTCCCCACTGATTCCTTGCCTGCAGGTAATGACCCGATTCTCCTAACAGGAGCTCCAGGTAGCTGATGGCTGTCCTAACCTCTGCATCATCTCCATATAAGTCTCGACAAAGCTACCTGGTTCCCAAAGCCATTGTGAAAACCTACAAAGATTGAGTTTTCCTATATCACGGCATCTAGAAGTGTAAACGAGCTGACACTCAATTTTCCAACTGTATAATTACTAGCGGCTCGCTTGGATTGAATTACAAGGAATATCCGATGTTTGTTCTGGTTATGTTGTTCCATATTATGAACATAAAACAATGACAGAGGTTCTCTCCCCATACACACTTCCCAGGATGGGGCACATCTGGCCTCTATTCTCTGGACTTCCTTCTCCTGTGCAGGGACTCCTCCCTGAGCCTTCCCCACAGAGACACTGTTCAGTTCTTCCTCTCACCACCAGGGCCACTGCTTCTACATGACACCCTTCACTAGGTCTTTGATCCTAATAAAATATAATAAAATATATGGTCCCTGACTTTCAGAGGATAAAGTCAAGGTCCAGAAAAACTAAAAGTAAAAAAAAAAAAAAAAAAACTATCCCCCAAATCCAGCAGCTCTTTGGTAGTAAATTGCAGGCATGTACCTCCTGATGCCGACTCGAAGGCTCAGTGTCCTTTACTAGAAAGCCATGACTTCCAGCAGCATAATCTCACATGGCTCTGTCTGGCAAAATAATGAAACCTCTGAGGATCAGCCCGAGGGGCTGTCACCTGCTGAAAAGGCCCTGAAGCCTTTTTGTCCAGTACGTACTCCGAGGACTAGACACCTCCCCGAGTACCCGCCTCCATTCTCCTCCAGGCACTCTGGCCCCCCGTGGTTTCGAAGCCTGGGAAGCTGCCTTACCTCGGTTTTGGGTAGTCTGGCTTTCATCTCCCAGCACGTCCTCCTCTCCTCCGTAGGTGCGGATGGGTGAGCGGGCGTAGGAATGCTTCTGGATGAGGCTTTCCACGCTTTCCCTAGGTCACAGAGGGATGCATTGTGAGTTCAGGACAGAGTTAAGAACTTGGAAGTGACGAGGGATCTTAAAGATTTTTCTCAGCCAAAAGGAAACCACTTCAGGGAAAGACAACCTTCAAAACAGGTACATTTGTTCTATTGTAGAGTGACTTCTCAGACCTGACCTCGGGGGCCTAGCGGCAAGCACACAGTAAGTCCACAGACCCTACAAAGCGAAGGAGAAGGAGGTGACCAGGGAGCTCTGAAAGCTGGCCACAGAAACACAGGCTCTCAGGATACGGAGAATGAGTGAATGGCTTTACAAGGAGGGGTTGCGATGAATCTTCTAATGACTTCATCCACTAATGAATATAGTTTAGATGATGAACACTTTGAGATCCGTGAGGCTTTAAGACTGAAAATTACAGAAAAGCTATGAAGGAAACACAAATGGTCATTAAGAAATTTAAGCCCCTAGAAAAACTGGCACATTGTCTCCGTGCATGGTCTTCCTCTTACATCATGTTCTATGAATCAAAGAGTGCAGACAACTTTAAAAACAAAAACTTATTTTGGTACTAGACAGTTTTATCTGTTGCTATTTAAAAAAGAAAAGCCATCAAGGTTTTAGCCGAATAAATTCTTTGCCCAAAATGCCCACTGGTAAGAGAGAGTTTGCATAGCACGCATTATAGAAATAGCCAGACCTAAAGATCAATATCAAATTAACCATCAAAGGACAAAAAGAGGATTTTAAAAGATTATGTTGAATGAAGGACAAACCAAGCACAAAATTTCATACTGGGGGAATAAAAAAATAAGAAAATATTATAATAACTTTTCAAAAATATATCATTTCACATAGACATATATACTTAACATGGGGGAAAATACCATCTAATTCATAGTGCATTTGGTATTCTTTGAAGTGTGTATGTCCACATAGATGAAAGAGGTACTCTTCTCAACAAATAATAGGGATGGGCCATTATTCCTGGGATCTCTATTCTGTTCTCTTGTTCTATTTGTTGATTTGGATACAAAAATCACACTCTCCTGGTTTTACAGCTGCATTAAAGTCCTGAAAGAAGCTAATATTAGTATTCTATTTGTATTCATATTTTTCAAAGTTATTCTGGCTATTCTAGTTCCTTTGTATTTCAATATGAAATATATTACTTTATTAATTTCTACCCCCCCAAAAAAGCCTATTAGGATTTTGGTTAGGATTGTGTTAAATCTGTAGATCAATTTGTGGAGAATTTACATTTGTGTGTGTGTGTGTGTGTGTGTGTGTGTGTGTGTGTGTGTGTGTCTGTCTGTCTGTCTGTCTGTGTTTTGCTGGGGATTGAACCCAGGGACATTCTACCTCCAAGCTACACCCTAAACCCTATTTTTTTATTTAGAAAGAAGGTCTCACTAAGTTTCTGAGAGCCTCAGATTTGAGGTTAGCTTCAAATCTATGATCCTCCTCTCCCAGTCTCCCAAATATTGGGTGTAGGTGTGTGCCACCATACTCAGCAAGAATTTACATTTGAATATTGACTCAGCCCATGAACCAGTATATCTTCCATTTATTTAGGTGTTCTTTAGTTTCTTTCAGCACTTTTTATAGTTTTAAATATATAGGTCTTACACATCTGTTGCCATATTTCATGATACAAAATATTTCATGAAAAATCATATTTTATATTTTAGTAAATATTGCTTTTTATTTCAATTTCCAATTGTTTATAGTAGATAGAAATACAATTTATTTTTGTGTGTTGATCTTGTATCCTATGACCTTGCTAATAAACACACCCATTTATTTCAGTAGTTTTTTGTAGATTTGGATTTTATATATATATATAATTGTGATGTCTGTGAATAGAGATAACTTGTTTCTTTTCAATCGTGATGGATTTTGTTTTTTCCTGGCTTGTTGCAATGTCTAGAATTACCTGTACAGGTTTTAATTAGAAGTGGTAAGTGTGGACATCTATGACTTATTCTTTACTTTCAAGAAATCACTTAGTCTTTCACCCTTAGGCATAATATTGGCCCTCAATGTTTTGTAGATGCTCTTTTTCAGAGTGAAGGGAGTCCCTGCTATTCCTAGCTTGTTTTTGTTTTTGTTTTGTTTTGTTTTTAATCAGGAATGGATGTTGGATTTTGTTAAATGATTTTTCTGTATCTGAGATGATCAAATGGCTTTTCTTTTTTGGTTTGTTAATATAGTCAATGGCACTGATCGGACTTCAGATGTTAAACTAATCTTGTATTTGAGTTAACTCCTAGTCCATTATATTGCCTTTTTGATGAATTCAATTTCCGAGAGTTCTATTTAGACTTTTTCTACGCATAATCATAAAGGATGTGGGGCTATGGTAATATATGGTTGTAATACCTTTAGATATCTTGTAATCTTTCTTTAGTTTTAACATTATGGTAATGTTGATCTCATAGAATTAGTCTAAAAGTATTCCCTTCTCTTCAATTTCCTCCTCCTCCTCCTCCTCCTCCTCCTCTGCATCATCATCATCATCATCAACAGTTTGGCTAGAGGGCTGTCAATTTTATTAATCTTCTTTGCATTTGGCTCTATTGATTTTTTTCTATTGTTTTCTATTCCATTGATTTCTACTCTAATATTTATTATTTTCTTTCTTCCACTTAATTTGGATCTCACTTTCTCTTTTTTCCCTAGTTCCTTGAGATGAAAGATGGAGTAATTGATTTAAGATATTTCTTCATTTCCGAAGGAGGGCTATTACATTATAGAGTTCCCCTAAATATTGTTTTAGCAACATCCCACAAGGTTCTATAGGTAGCATTACTATTTTCCTTCAGCTCAAAGTATCTTCTGATTTACTTCTCAATATCTTCCTTGCACCAAGGAATATTTACGTGTGCTAGTTTCCAAATATTTGGAGATTTTCCAGATGTCTTCCTGTTACTGATTTTTAATATAATGCCTTTGTCTATTGTGAACAAAGAACATATCGTGTAAGAGTTACATGCTTTAAATACATTAAGACTTGTTTTGTGATACAAAGTATGGTCTATTATGGTAAATGTTCTGTGTTTACTTACAAAGAAAGTATATTCAGCACATTTTGGGTGTGTTTTCTACATGTAAAATGGGTCAAGTTTGTTAACAGTGTTCTTCAAACATTCTTGCTTGTATCTTTATTTTATGTCTATTTATTTTATCAATGAGAGAGAGAGAAATTGAAATTCTCTATTATGATTATATATTTGTCTGATTTTCCTTATAGTTCTGCCAGACATGATAATTTAGGTGTATAAGAACACATTGAATGTATGTCTTCCCGATGAATGGAACCTCTTAGTATGAAATCATCTACTTTATCCCTAGTAATATCCTTTGCTCTGAAATCTACTTTGATATTAACATAGCCATTCTAATTCTCTTTTGACTTGTGTTAGCCTGTTTTGCCCGTTTTCTATTGCTTCACCTTCAATTTGTGCCTCATACTGTGGTCTTACTTTTTAATCCAAACTGAACACCTCTGCTCTCTAATTGAAGTGTTCAGTGCGTTTATATTTGAAATGATTATTGAAAAGGTTAGCTTGCAGTCTATGATTGCTGTTTGTTTCCTATTTGTCCCATCTGTTCTGTGGCATCTTTTCTCTCTGTTGTGCTTTATTTATGGCTAGTTGGTTGGTTGATTTTGTGGTGCTGGGAATTGAACCCAGGGGCATTCTACTTCTGAGCTATACCACCAGCCCTATTTCTTAATTTTTATTTTGAAACAGGGTCTCTCTAGGTTGCTGAGAGTCTCACTACTTGCTGAGGCTGTCCTGGAACCTGTGATCCTCGTGTCTCAGGCTCCCAAGTACTGGGATTACAGATGTACACTGCCAAGCCTAGTTCGCAGTTAAATACTTATGATTCTATTTTATCCCTTATGTTTGTTGGTTTGTTAGTTGCGATTTTTTTTTCTGTCATCTTAGTGAATGGCTTCATATTTATTTATTTATTTATTTATTTATTTATTTATTTATTTATTTTTGCGGTACTGGGGATTGAACTCAGGGGCATTCTACCTCCGAGCTACACCTCCAGCCCTATTTTTTATTCTTTATTTTGAAACCGAGTCTCACTAAGTTGCAGAGTGCCTCACTAGGTAGCTGAGGCTGGCCGTGAACCCGGATCGTCCGGTCTCAGCCTCCTGAATGCTGGGATTACAAGCGCACGCCACCATGCCCAGCTCATGGCTTTATATTTATAGTAACTATCTTTAATATCTTGATCTATCTTCAAGTTAGTAATAAGAACCTCACCAATCCCTAGTACCCCCCCCCAAAGTAACACCTCACAATAATGTATTTTCATTTCTCCCTTCTAACCTTTGTGCCGTTCTTGTCAAACATTTTAATTTACATAATCCCCCTCTAGATTATTACACTTATTTAAATAGTTAAAGATTTAACTGATATGAGAACGTTTGGCCTACTGATCCAAGTGTGTCCATGTAGTCGTCATTTCTGCTGCTCTTTACTCCTTTGTGTTCCTCCAGACATTCCTCTTACCCGAAGGACATCCTTTAACACTCTGGTGTGCAAAACGATATCTAGCCTAGTAACATTTTCATGAGAAAATGGTAAGCTTTCGTGAATCTGTATCACTTGTTTAAAAATATAATCTCTATTTAGCCGGGCATAGTGTGCACGCTTGTAATCCCAGCATTTGGGAGGCTGAGACTGGAGGATCCAGGTTCGCGGCCAGCCTCAGCTACCTAGTGAGGCACTTCGCAACTTAGTGAGACCCAGTTTCAAAATAAAGAATAAAAAATAGGGCTGGGGGTGTAGCTTAGAGGTAGAACACCCCGGAGTTCAATCCCCAGTATCGCAAAAAAAAATATATATATATGCATATATATATATATATATATATATATTCTATATGTAAGCATTCCTTAAGCAGATTTGTTGAAGTAAAAACTTTATCATGATGATTCTATTAAGTGCATAGATCTACTAGATGGTTCAGCTATCTTGCTTCTGGGTGCACATCCAAAGAAAATGAATTTCGAGCCGGGCGTGGTGGCGCACGCTTGTAATCCCAGCATTCGGGAGGCTGAGACCGGAGGATCCGGGTTCGCGGCCAGCCTCAGCTACATAGTGAGGCACTCTGCAACTTAGTGAGACTCGGTTTCAAAATAAAGAATAAAAAATAGGGCTGGGGGTATAGCTCGGAGGTTAAATGCCCCTGAGTTCAATCCCCAGTACCG